>CAUJRU010001482.1:0-147759 GCA_963277665.1 Viscum album | reverse complement strand
TCACCCTCAACAATATTTTATATTATGTCTTCAAAACTATTATAGAATAATTTTCATAATATTGTTAGTCAAAATATAATCATCATGATTTCTAAAAAATATTTAAAAATATTCATTATTGAATTGACTACATCATATACAATGGAATAATTTTTATTAAGGACTCATTAGAATCATATCGAGGGAACACAAATTTTAAAAAAAACTAGTAACTTTTACATCGCATGAGGGTGAAAATTATATTCAACGGGGACAGTGGGATATCGTAGAAGGTTGTATAGGGATAGTTCATTAGAAAACAAAGTAAATCAATATTTAGGTATCTAGTCTGTTCTAGATGATGGATGTGTAATTTAGGATAAAATTAAACCTATAATTGAACTATTATAGAATGTATTTGGAAAATTAATATTATGGATTTCACCCGTTAGAGATGTGGACGTTGCACTTGACCTCATGTTAGGGGAAAAGCTATATTCTACCAAAACATGCATAATAGAACCGACAATGATCCATGATCATAAGATTAAATAGGAATATATGTTTTCTTAGGGGTTTGTCCATCAGAGTGTGTCACCATGTGGTTATAATGTATTTTTTGAAATGAATGATCATAGGACTCTTCTCCTATGTGTTTATTAATAGAAGTTTATCCAAATGACATTGATGAATTGGTTTCCACTCCTATGCATCGACGATATATTTGACCAGTTCAGAATACTTTTGTTTTCTCCATTATTGAGTTGAGATTAGGGTATCTCAAATGACATGTTCCTAGTTACCCAGTGTCGGTGCATTATTTTAATAAATTGACATGATTACAAGGAATAAAGTTTTGAAGGACCGATCAGTTTACCATATTTGCAAAATAGATTAAATATATCAATATAACATTTCTATTTTTAAGGAAATACAGAAAATAAATCACCTGATGAATCTATTATTCCCCAATCTTAACCCTACATATCAATCATAATTTACATCTTCACATCTTGGGAAAAATAAAACATAAGAAATGGGTGTGATGAAATGCTCAGTAATGATAACAATATAGTTGAAACTTTTATAAAGAAAATACAATTAAGGAAATGTATAAGTCTAAAACCCAAGCCTTTTAATCTTAAAGTTAAGAATTATATGGAAAAGATATATCAAATAATGCAATTTTCTTATTGACCTGGATATTATACAGGTCGAATAATCACATGTAATATCAACAACCAATTTCAAAATGAATGAATGCATACGGCTGAAAATCATAACAAAAAACTGAAGGCCTCAGGCCATGACTAAAATATAATTTTGTCAAAAAAATGTGCCAAGACACAAGTTTGTATCATGAGACCTACCAATGCATTGAGGATCTTGAGCTAGCTACAATTTTCACTTACTATGTCCAACACATTCCTCATATGAAATGGATGAAACATAATTTAAACATTCGTATTAAAACTCGCATAAAAAATGTTAATACTATAACCTTAAACCATGAATTGAATAAAAATAAAAAATCCACATTAGAACATATTAAAAAACCTTCAATACTATATGGATTATTTTATTATAATAAATCAACTTCCACCAACTGTAAAAAACATCAAAGGATGTGGAAAAATATGATATCAAGAATATTTGAGAGAAATATCCCTTTCTATTTAAAAATCATTTAAAATTCAATTAATTCTAATAGGGAACATTTATTTTGAAAATATTCTTATAATATTTATATGTAAGCTTATAATGTGTTATAATAAAAGAAAATATCCTCACTCTCCATATATGTTAAAAAAAATTCTTTCTTAAATTTGGTCAAAAAGGTTATAAAGTATATTTTTTGGAAAACGACGGAATGATTCCTTTCAAAAAAAAATATAAAAATTCAATCAAGGGTATAAATTTACATAAACCATAATATATTGAATTTCAAAAATATACTGATATACATTTTTATGAAACATAGATGTGGATGATAAAGAGGTCCTAGTAGATACAATCCTATTTTAAACATCATATAATGAAGAGATTGTATAATTAACACATACCTCAAACTTCCCGTTAAGTGAGGGTAAGTTTATTCTCTTTTATAGTGGAAATAATATGTTATTAAATTATTATACAACCATATTAATATTTATGATACCATATATGATACATTTATGACTTTTTTACTTCCCATTTAATAATAATTTCCATCTTAATGATACATTTTGAGAAATAATCTCTTTTGTTATCATACATGTTTTAAGTTGTTATTATTTATCGTATCACATAGATCATGATTTTCATACTTCATGAATATAAAAATTGATTTATGTATCATATATTTTTAGAATATAAATATGTGTAATTGATGGATTTATGAAATCGAAGCACCATTCATAGAGACGGTTGTCCGTACGTACACACGAATATTCTTTATGTTTTCATATATTATAGAATGTAAGTAAGTAAAATGAATATATTTATCTACATAATTTTATATTATTACAGTTGATATTTTATTTCATTTACCTAATAATTAATAAATATATATATATTTTTAAAGATTTCTTCAATTGTTATCATTGAAGATGAATCTCATCGAGTCGTTGAGACAGTAAGCCTTACGTACGCACAAGAAAAAATATTGTTTCATTTATGGTGAAATCATATATAATTTGATGGTAAATTATATATATATAATCATTAACATTTTATATTTATTATTTAAATCAATTATACTCATTATTATACCCAACCAAATAATGAAGTGTTGAATAAAAAACATCAAAATAACGTGGAGATGGTAAGCTATATGTACCCATGTATGGGGACTTTGTTATTCATAGAATGGATATAATAATGAATATAGGTGTACAATATTTATAATATAATCATAGTATGTATAAGGTACTGGAGAAATTATTTTGAAATGGAAACAACAAAGAAAGAGGATGTGGAAGAAGAAAAGTATTTTTATAGAGGTGATAAAATAATTACCTCTTCTTTGGGTGTTACTTTTTAATTTAAATAAAAGGGCTCTATAAGTTTGATTTATCATCAAATTAAGGCATCTAGGTTGAAGTGAGGTTTTTTGAAGAATATGGGATCTATGTTTGGTGGATCTAAATGTATATAGTGAATTGAAATTAAGAGACGAGGAAGTACCCTTTTATAAGAGAGGTGAGGGAAACTTTAAGAAAATCATGAAATATTGTTTTATTATTAAATAATTTTTGTTTATCATGGATTAAAATGGATTAATTTTGAGGAGAATGATGGTATATGTATAAATACTTTCAACCAATACTTTTTAGACTTGTTTTGGTCCCCAAATTAACCATATCTTTTAGATTTACCTCATTGTTTAATAGTTTTTCTTTTATAATATCTCCTTTTATTTTTTTGACATGGTTTATATACAGAATATAAAATTACAAGTGAACCCAAAGTGGTTCATTAATGTCATATTTATCATTATATAAGTTCTTTGGCAGATCCTTATATTTTAATGAATATTTTATCATTTAATAGAATACTATTTTTTATAAAAACTAATTTTTGTCAATTTTGTCAATATTTAGTATTTGGATTTTGTGGATGTCCAAAAAACATGATTTATTATAAAAATATACATTAAATCAACCCTCAAATGTCATATTAACAGGAAAATTCATGGAATTCATCTAAAACGTCAAATTACTTTTATTTTGATACTTATGATATAAATCATTTCATTATTTTGTTAATATGATAATTAATACATTATTATTCTATCCTATATAAATTAAATTATTTAATGTTTAAAATTTATAAATAATATTCCATGACATAGGAAACAATTCTATCTTTCTATTAATTATTTACAGGCAAAATTATCTTATATATAAACCTATATTAATAATGATTTAGTTATTAAACATTGAATTTAACACATTTAACTCTTCATTAAATAAAATTAAAATAATTGTATAACCGAATCCAACAAGACCAAAATGGTCATATTTTATTCCTAATCCTGATTTTGGTTGAAATACTATTTTTAATGTGAATTATCCCATGTGTTAGGGTAATTATAATATCATTTCACCTTTAATTTCCATATTTACTATTAAAAATGGTAAATAAAATTTAAATGATTCTATTCACCAAGAAATTATTATTCTGGAAGCACATTTTACATAATTATGTCAATAATGTATATTGGATATTTGATATTCAATTCACAGATGTGGTAAAATAACATTTTGTACGATTTTGTTGATGTAGCTGGATAATTTGTAAAAGAAGTTAAAAAATTCAATAAAATTTTATACTTCAAATCATATTTTAAATTGAAATTAATGAATTATATTTAACTAATATAGTTATAATGTGTCAATAATTACTTGAAAATAAATTTAAATAAATATAATTATTATTTAAATAAATGTTAGTTTGAAACAATAACACCGTGTGTTTCACTATTCATTAAAATTGATTGTGTTAAAAAAAATACAAAAAATTAACCCTAAGATAATTTTGATATTATAAATCCGAAAAATGAAGTCTATTTTTCCAAATTAAAAACATATATGTTACATTATTTTATTTAAAATCAATTCCCATCGTTAAAACCAAAAGAAGGTTTCTAAAAATTAATAACCATCAAAATATTGGCAGGTGTTTATGTCCAATTTATATCTAAAATAATATATAATGTCCTATAATATATTAAATGACAAAAATATAATCTAATTATATGTTAAAATGAATCAATGAATAAATTATCAATAAAAATTATTTCTATAAAAAATTTTGTTTTTAATTATTATTTGGTATTATCCATTATTCATAAAAATATAAAAGTTGTAAAAAATAGAAAAAATTTATCGAAAGTAAATTTTTAAATCCTTCATCTAATAAAGAGGTTAATTTTTTCCAATTGAATATATAAAAGTGTAAAATATTGTATATAAAATAGGTTTTCCATTAAAAGATAGTAAAATTAGATTTTTTGAAAGATACTTCTTTTTTCTAAAAAATTCAACTTGTCCATATAATATGAATAAGAAACAGAAAATATAAAGGTTAATATAGTATAATATATGTTCATAATTTAAAATGTTGTTAATAAGCTTCATAAATACTTTTTAAATGGCTAGTATGATATGAAATGATGTGTTTGAACAAGTTGTTGTGTATAGTGAAAGCTATTAAACTATATTAAAGAGATTATATACTTTGAAATCACAGGGTTTTACATTCTCCCTTCTTTCAAAATTTTGTTACTTTGAAATTGGATTTTTTCATTTCAAATAAAATGTTGAAAATTGAAAATACCATTGTGGATAATCCATATTAGAAATAGGGTTACAAACATTTAGTCATAATAAGTGGGAAATGTAAATGAAAAGAACACCACCAAATTACAGTTTCTAATATGATAAAATTATTAGAAATTATAGAAACATAATTGTATTAAAAATTTAAATATTCATATTTAGTGATTAAGGTAATAAACCTCAAAAAGTGTAAAATTGAGGGCCTAAAATCCATTAATCTATGATGATTTAAAATATCATTATTTAAAAAAAAAATAAGGTATTAGGATAACACATTTTTGGTTTTGAGATCCCTTACATAACGTTTAAAAAATAATTTCATTATAGAATAAGTGAAGAAGAAAATATATACTTGACAAGTAGAGATTCATCTTTCAACTAAATTGTGACAACAAATCATCTTTCACTCCAAAAGATAATATAATTCAATAATATTTTATTTATCATAATATAAGAGAGATCCAAAAATAATGAATTTATAATTAATTTTATAGATTATTTTATAAAAACTACATTATAAAAACTAGTACGTCACGTAGGCCCATGGTTGGTGATGCACCCTTGTTTCCCTTCAGTTGTGGTTTCATGTCTCGTGGCCTTGAGAGACGTGACGGGTTGTCGCCCGACCTTCGGGTTGTCCTTTTTATAACAATCAAAAAATAATTTTATGAAATGATTTAACTATAAAAATAGTATCCAATGTCAACCATAATACATTCCATCCTTTAGAGATATCCAAAATAATTCTTTCCAAAGTCATAGTCCAAAAATTAAAATTGCAGGAAAACATAACATAATAATGATCTATTTTGCCACATAATAACATGTGAGTACCTTTATCATGTATTATCTCAAAACATGGTAAAACCCTAAATTACCATAAAACCTTATTAGCTACATTCATCCTCCCTTATTCCTTATAGAATAATTGATATATTATTTATATCCAATAATATTTAAAACTACAACAATGATTGAATAAACAAACCATTAATCAGTTCCAATGTAGTAAATAATATGCAATATAATTTATTAAAATAACACATATATTATTCCAAAATAAGTACATTAGTATAAATAGAATATTATGGTTTGTATTTGCTTCATGTATGTGTTTCGCCAAATGTTTAGCTTTCTATTGAGTCACTTACAAAAACACTACCTCAATTTAAGGATGATATTAAGGTTTATCATTCCATCAAACATGTAAATTCCAAAAAGTTTTACTTTTTATTTAGTCATATTTCCAAGTAAAATATTATCTCATATTTTCAATGAAATAATAATGTAGTCCAATACTTATTTATTTCCCATATTCATATTACCAGTACATTATTAATACACCATTCAAATGACATAATTCGTTAATAACAACATAAGAACACTACCCATTCCTCTTCATATGTTGTAATATCACAACTTGATTATTCTCCAATAGCATCATTTAGGGTATACATTTATTATTGGGACATTGATTTGAGTAGTGTCCCAACTACTTATAGATAAATAATTTTACATTTGAATCATTTTTCATAACCTTCCAATCATGAAAATAGTGTCATTTTTCTTCATACTTATAACAAACTCCAATTAACTTCATGAAATTACCACGGTGAGTCATTCAAAAATTATCACAAATGAGAAAATACTTCTTTACCTTATTCCCTTTATCTATATTTCTCCATATCATCCTTATCTTATCTTGCTTCCCTTCAAAGACATTGGAAATAGAAGATTCATTACATATCTTATTGACACATGATACTATTTCGTACTATAATATGAATACGTGGGAGACTTTTTACCTTTTAAATGTTGGATTATGACTATTAGTGATATGATCCTTCTTACTCATTGGATCATGCGTGTCGTTGGGGTTCTCATTCCTTCTATAAGGTGCCATTTTTATGTGATGAAATACCCTAGGTTAGATCATATGATATTGTATAATAAAAAACTAGAAAAGTCCTCCTCATTAATTAAATATTTTCACACATCTAATCTCATAATCATAAAAATGGTTTCTTTTCAAACTTATTTACTCCTAAATCCTTCGTAATGGTTTGTAATGAAAATGAGAATTATCATAAGCATATCCCCCAGGAGTGTCGTAACAAAGAGTGTAGCATGGACTGTTTCCATACCATAGTTTCTGTTCAAGTGTAACTCAAAGCGGTGTTTTTGGGTTTTACCACAATATTTTTTTTTCCAGAGCTGCATTTACATTCTCGTATCCAGACAAGGAATTGTTGTTGGTAAAATTCCAAAAATCCCTACATTACCAAAATTCATGCTTGTTATTCTATAATAATACTCAACATTTATTATATGGTAATTTTATATAATCAGATTCTATCTAAATCTGTTTTCATAGTTGTTTCTAAACATCCTATGAAATCAACTATAATGCCTTGGACCTATATTCCCATAATCGGTGCTATATTTAATACATTTTCATGACTACAAGGAATCAAGTCAAGAAGGACCGATCTGTTTAAATATGTTGGAAAACTGATTACATATATTAATGTTACATTACAGTTTCTAAAATAAAACACAATAAAAATAATCCTATGAGGACTCTATTATTCCCCAAACATAACGTTTCATAACAATCATATTACACTTCTACACATCCTTCTAAAAATAAAAAATAAGTAAGGGGTGAGATTAGATTCACAATAAGTATAACAGTATAGCATAGATTTTCATAAATAAGAATAAACATTTAAGAGAATGTATATGACTAAAACAAAATATTTTTAAAGTTAAATATCATAATAATATGGAAATGATAATTAAAATAATTCATTTTACTTATTTACATGGAAATTTTATACATCGAATAATCACATGTAATATCAATAGTCAATTTGAAAATGATGTAATGCATAATGTCGAACATCATAACCACATTGTCAAGGCCTCATGCAATTAATACATATATGATTTTCCAAGGCCTTATGCAGAGACACTAGTTTGTCTAATTATATGATCCCGTCAATATAAGAGCTATACCAGGCTACACCTGTCACTTAATAGGTCAAATGTATTAATCATATGAAATGGTTGAATCATAATATTAACATTCATATTAAAACAAGCATAAAAATGTTAGTACATTAACTATAAACCATGAATGGTATAAAATTAACACATCCACAGTCAAACATATCAAAATACATTCTATTTAATATATACGATATTTAAATATTAAATAAACTTCTAAACTTGTGTAAAATCCATCAATGGATGTTGACAATGAATAAATCAAAACTATGTGAGAGAAATATCTCTTTCTATTTTGAAATTATCTAAAAGTAACATAATTGTCAAGGAAAAAAATTATTTTAGAAAATATTATTATAATCATTTACAGGAAGATTCAAAGGTGTTATAATGGTGTAAAATAGCCTCAATCACCATATATCATAAAAAATCAGCATTCCATAATTTATCCTAAAATGATGTAATGTACCTTATTTTGAAAACAACAGAAGGATTCCTTTCAAACAAATTTATTAATACAAAAAAAGGTTATAAATGACTTTAAACATTAGTCTAGTAAATATTAAAAATGGTTTGAAAAACATTTTTAATAATCATGTATTTGGATGATAAAGAGGTCCTAGAATATACTTGTGTATTAACAACCTCGGATAATGATGTGATTGTAGAATTAACCCTTACCTTTTACATTACATTAGTAGAGGGTATATTTAACCTCTTGTATAATAACCATATTTTGTTACTATATTATACCATTACAATATTAATATTTTTATATCATATATTATTCATTTATGGCTTTGATCTACCCATTTTATGATAATTTCAGTGTTAATGTATCATTTTGGGTAGTAATCACTTTCTTTCTTGTACATGTTTTAAATTTTTATTATGGATCATATGACATAGATCATGATTTATATAGTTAAATATTATAAAACATGATTTATATATCTTATATATTCATAATATAAATATTTGTAATATATTGATTTATGAAAAGGAAACACAGCTTCATGAGAAGATAGTCCTTACTTACGCGTGAACATTGTTTCTATTTCTCATCGTATAGTATGAAAATAAGTAAAAGACATATATGTTTCTAGGTAAATATATTTTATTCCAATAGAAATATTATTTCATTTATAAAATTCTTAATACATATATATATTTTTATAAAAATTCATTAATGGTGATCGTTGAAGATGAGTCTCATCGCATTAGGGAGACAGTATGTCGTACGTACCCACGAGTTATAATATCATTCTATTGATGGTAAAATCGTGTGTAATTGAATTTTATATTATATATAAATAATCATACACATTTTATATTTTTTAATTTCATCGATTATAATCATTATTATATTCATCCAAATAATGAAGTGTTGAATAACAAACTTCACCACGAGGTGGAGATGGTATTCCATACGTACGTAGGTATGTTGACATTGTTATTCATAGAATGTATAGAATAATAAAAATTGTTGTAACATATTTATAATAACATAAAATAATATAGATGATTCTGGAGTTATTATTTTCCTATGGAAACAGCAATGAAAGAGGAAGTGGAAGATGATAAGAATTTTGAAAGAGGTGATTAAATAATTACCTCTTATATTGGTGTTTCATTTTGATTTGAAGAAACAACCTCCATTGATTGTATTTAAGATCAATTTATGAACTATAGGTTGATGTGAGGATATTTGGGATAATATTTGGGTAGCGTTTGGCATAGCCAAATGGATTTGGAGGTGTGGAATTATGATATGGGGAAATACCCTTTTATAAGAGAGGTGACTATAACATTAGGAAATGTAATAAATAGTATATTATTTTAAAATTATATTCTGTTTATAATGGATTAAAATGGATTTATTTCGTAAATAAGGTGGGTATTGGTTGAACACATTTCAACCAATAGGTTTTAGACATGTTTTGATCACTATATCAACCTTATCTTTTAGATTTATCTCTAGATAAATAGTTTATCTTCTACAATGTCTACTTATATTTTTATATTACATGGTTTATAAACATACTATAAAATGTAAAAAGACCCCCATGTGGTTAATTAATGAAATATTTAGAATTATATATGTATTTTTACATATCAATAGAATTTTTGAAATATTATATCATTTAATAAAGAAGTATTTATTTTAAAAAGTCATTTATGTCAAAATTGACACTATTTACTCATTGGTTGTTGATAAAGTCAAAAAACACTTGATTAAATAAAAAATAAATACATTAAACCAACTCTAACATGTGATATTAAACTATAAAATTCACGGACTCCATCTAAATCGTCAATTAACTTTTATTTTGAAATTTATGATATCAATTATTTTATTCATTCATTAATAATGTAATTACATCATCATCATTGTGTTATAAATAAATTTAATTATTTATTTTCTAATAATTATAAATAAAATAAGATGAAGCTGAAAATTTTTTTATCTTTCTAATGAATATTTATAGTCGAATTTATCCTATGAATAACCCTTTATTAAACATTGTATAGTTATTAATCATTTAATTTAACATTATTAACTCTTATTTAAATAAAATAATAATAAATGTCCTAATATAGTACATGTGGACCAAAAGAAACATATGTTTTTCATAAATTTTATTTTGGTCAAAATAAACTTATTAATTAGAATTAATATATGTGTTAGGGAAATTATAATATAATTTTTACCTTTAACTACAATAATTACTTTTAACAATTGTAAATCAATTTCAAAATTGACTAATCGCCAAAAAAATATTTTCGTCATATTGGACCAAATTTAACAGAATGATGTCAACTCAACCCCTTGGATTTTTGAAATTCAATTCACAGAAAAGGTATAATTACATTTTATGCAAATTTACCAATGTACCTAGATGGTGGGTAAAAGGCGTTAAAAAAATTCGATAAAATTTGACAAATCAAATATAATAAAAAATTGACTCAAATTAGTTAAATTGAACTAATATATGTATTATATATTTATTTTGACTATAAATTTAATTTAAATATAAAAAATTATTATTTAAATTAAAATTTATTTTAAAAAATAACATATTATTCTTCACAATTCATAAAATAATGGAATGTTTTCAGAAAAATACCAAAAATATACCTTAAGATAATTTTGAGATTTCAAATGCAATAAAAAATTCTATTTTACCAATTTCAAAACATATAATTTTCATTAATTAATTTAAAATTATTTCTCATTGTCCAAAATAAAAGTGGGTTTCAAAAATGTTTATACCATCAAAAGATTGATATGTGTTTATATCCAATTAAAAAGATAAATTACTTATAATGACCAAGATTATATTAAATAATAAAAATATTATCTAGTTATAAATAAAAACAACACAAATTAATAATTTAACATAAAAATTATTTCAATTAAAAATGTTTCTTTAAAATTATATTTTAGTATTTTTCATTATTCATCAAAATATTAATGTTATCAGAATAATACCAAAAATTTATCCTGACTAAATTTTTATGTTCTACTTCTAAAAAATATTTTTATATTTCCAAATTTAATATATAATAGTGTCATATTTTGGATTGAAAAATGATATCTATAAAAAGGTAGTAAAATTTCATTTATTGAAAGACATTTTTTTTATAAATAATTCAATTTTTGTGTATTTTATTTATATGAAACAAAAAATATGAATTGTAAAAAATATAGGATATATGTAAAAGTAAAATCATAGTTAATATTATTCATAATCTCTTTTTAAATGGCTAGTTTCATAGTTCTTGATGCACTTGAACTCAGTGAGGCATGTGGAAAAATCAATTGAATTAATCAAAGAGATAACATATTATAAAATCCATGGGTGTTACAGTATCATACATTGAGAATATGTATATATATGTCAAATAATACTATAAAAGAATGTATGGATTTTTTCAGTTCATCATGATGCAGTTTGTGCAGATGAATGCACAAATAATGTTTATAGAATTGAAGAACAAAATCTTCCATCAACACCTAGAATCATTTGAGGTATTATTTTTAAATGAAATCTTGTTGTACTATATGAATAATGATTATCATTCCAAATATGATGTGATTTTACTATGTACATTTAGAGAAAATCTAATATAATCCAAGATATTTAAATTAACATTTTTTATTGATCAGGTAGACTTCCTATGTAACTTCATCTCAAAGGATGGAGTGTTAGTGGACCCATATAAAGTACATGAAGTTTTTTCACTGTATAATAACATGATTTTTTTTATCAGTAGTTTTATAGTAATATCAAGTTATTATGAGGGATTCTTCAAGGACACTTCCCATTTTGTATAACCAATTTTAGGATTGACTAAGAAAAGAATAAATTTTGATTGGTCTGAAGAAAAAGTGAATTCTTTTTAGGATTTGAAGATGTTATTGATGAAGAAAACAATCATGATCCAACCTGATATAGTTGAGGAGTATACAATACTTTTTTATTTATCAAGGGTTAGTCTTGGCATAATTTTTATATAGGGTGATTGAGTTGTGGTGTATGGACATCACTAGACGAGGATGAATGAATGTAATTACCCTATAAAATACCTCAAGTTCGTTACATTGGATTGTCCTATGATGTATTTGTGGATATATCTATTTTTTAAATAGTATACGGTGCATATTTACAAAAATATGTTAAATTATAAAATTTAATTTTATTTTAATCATAGGATGTAGAAGTGGGTTTATTATATTAAAATTATTTATTTTCAGATAGCATATAATCTCAATATGGGAAATTGTGTTTTTGATTCCCAATGTATGAAAAAAAAGAATCATACAGTTCAATAATCTAGTATTGAGTGGGAGATAATGAATATTCTTGAGGATATGTATATTGTGTTTTAAGAGATAAATCATATGATGACTCTAATATTTTATTTAGTGGAGTATACACATTTGAGATAAAATAGTGACTAGTAGTTTGAGGATATGGTATATTTGTCTCCTGAGGGAAATCTATGAAGGTGGTTTGTCACCAACTGAATGGGAAATAAATGAGAATGTTATAATCTATATTGAGAGATGTTTTTGGTGCCTATGAGATTTCAGGAGAAGCCTATTTGTGAATTAAATTCCTTGAATTTGCCAGTACGTATGGGTTTTACTAAAATGCATTGTGGCCTTTGTCGACAATATTGGTAGCTAGGAATGAAAAAATAATATTGAAGTGTTCGAGATTTATAGTTATTCATTTAAATTAGTTAAGGTGTATAATCAGTGAAATTGTGGTTAAATAATGTTGTTTCACTTTTTATAATATAAATGGTACGATGTTATAATGGAATTTCTGGAAAGTCTCTCGTGGATGCCTTAGATGAGTGGTTCTATTTTGATGTTTTTGGATATTTTGAAAGTAGTACCAAAAATAATAAATATATCAAATACTTTATCAATGGTTCAATTGTAAGACATACTCATTCAAATGGTTTTCTATCAATACAGGGTGCAATAGTAAATTATTTCAGTCCATGACTCATGTTTTACCTCACATTTCTAGAAATACTTTTAAAAAGATCATGGTCGAAAATTATTATATTTTATTTTATGTTTCCACCAATATATTGATGGGAATCCATAATTTTCTATATAGGTGGTTGATGATATTCTTCAAGCATGTGTGGGAGACACTAGAGGGTATTTGGAGAAGAACATTGCATTCATGGGTTTTCATCTAACATCATTTATCAAGAAAAAATTTATATCATAGAATATGATGTTATTTATTGTAAAAAACATAGATCAAAATAATTTTTGATGGAGGTTGGTGAGTCAAATCTATTGGGATCATATCTTAGACATGATATTTCGTAGTCGGTTTAGCTAATTCAGAAGTGTATGGTTATGGCTTAGAGTAGAGAAATTAATATGTTGATAGACACTGATGGCCCCTTCAATTTAATGCTTGTGATTTTGTGTTATTCATTGTGTTACATATGTTGGCTGATCATAGTATTTGGAAACAAGGACAGTTTTCCCCTATATTATTTATACCATTCAAATATGTATAGATAATATGGACTATTTCATACTAATTGCCTCTTCTAGGATGGTATAGTTTTATGAATGATGTGATTCAGGTTTCACTACATCAGTTTTATCACCACAAACCTTCTCATGTGATCGATGAGGATTATGTTGATCTTGAGACTAATGAATCCTTTAAAGATCATCATATATGTGTGTTGGATCACATAGAGGAATTATTATGGGAAATTATCATGATGATAGTTTTTATATTATAAAAACAGGGGTACATTTTGTAGGAAACATTGGAGAGAGAAAAAGTTAAACAGGATCAGGGGCCTGATGTTTTTACATCATAATATTAGAGAGGCTTGGGTGTACAACTCGAGGATAATATGTTATCTAGTTATGATATTTTAAAACCCTAAATTTATCATGATAAGTCAAAAGATTATTTATAGGAAATATATTACCTTTTAATAATTATATCATTTTTATGATTTATCTTTAGTGAATATGGGTGAGATATGGATGTCATTTTAGGGGTGTTGGGTAGTTCGTGGTTTGTCCAACGTTTTTTGAAACCATGTAACCTTCCCTAAAAAACAATCTCACCCTAAGAATATTGTAACCCAATACTTTTTTAGATTGAAACAATGTCATGTGTGTGTTCATTAACAATTAATTAGAGTTTTTTTAGACGGATATTATGAAATGATATATTATAATACAAGATAAATACATGTTTAATGGGATGTATTTTCCTAGTGTATTCCAATCTTTTGGCCTAAAAATCAAGAAAATGGAGAATTATTCAACATCGATAGTTTCTTAAGAATTGAATCTGTTCAAAAGTAGAAAAGAATATTTTTTTCAAGGTGGGGTTTTTTACAATGATTAGGTTTCAAAAAACTTTATGTGTCAAGAATGTGTGGAGCATCAAAAATACATCATAAAAAAACTCAACATCTCCATGACTATGATATGTGTATAATATAATTCCATGTTGAATGAAAATATCACCGTGAAGATGATATTATTTATGAATTTGTAAAATTTAACTTGTTATTTTCAGGAAAGAGATCATAAAAAATCTAATTTTGGAGTTTCTTAAAAAATCAATTGAGCACACAAAATCATTGAGAATGGTTGAACTTATATATATATGTATTCCTACACATTATTTTATATGAAATAAAATGTAAACAATCCCAATTTAATTTTTATTTTTAATTGCTGTGAGCTTAGGTAATAATGTATTAATTGAGTTCTTGAGTATCAAAAAAAGTATATATTAGACATGGATAGTTCATTGGTATCTCAAAAAAAGTATTTTCATGATGACTTGTTATTTCATGAGGAATTAGTTTTATACGAAGACATTTTTCTTCATGAAGGATTTATTCTTAATAATGCTACATCATGATGGAGCTTTGAAAATTGTAGAATAAACATTTGGATTTAGTGAAATTTTATTTCAAGTGCATCAACCCAAGAATATAGTGCAATAAGAGGCTTTTCTAGTCAATAACAATGACTTAAATTACAATCTACTGAAGTGACCATCATTTCTTGAAATATAGTAACACTTCTCCCAATATTGTGGGTGAGGGGGGTCTATAGATGTGTTCTAAATTAGGCAGTATTATATCCCAATAATATAGTAATGTTAGTGTGTCGTGAACAATGTGACTACATCTAAACATGAATATTTGACCACTACTGAATATTACTGTATTATTGTAAAACTGAAACTATGAAATCATTTTCTCCTTAGACTAGTATTTAGTGGTGAACCACATACCTATGTTTTGTTTTCCATTTTCATGTGAATTCATGATAACATCACGATTCCATCAGAATGGTAAAACACGTTCCTGTCAATGTAGGAAAAAGATCAATCTTATTATCAAAATTTTGACACAATGATTCACCCCTCCCCTCTCAGGGTGTTCTGAGGTCTTACAAGTGGTATCAGATTATATAGGTGGTTTTAATTTATTTATTATTATATTTTTTATGTATATTTCAATAAATGTTAGAGGAGTCCCCAAAATTTATGGAATCAACAGCATGATTTTTTTGAATTATATAATATACCATCTCATATACCATGTAGAGGATCTTCAATTTTCTCCAATATAGTAGATTCAGGTTACTAATGTCACAAAACTGTGAATTACATAAATTGATTGGAAAATTATTAATGCTAATTCTGAATGATAGAATTCCCTTATTAGAAAATCTGTACGATCAAATATAAAAAAACATTATGAGATAAAATATACCTTTTTCAAGTAGTTAAATGATGTAATATATATTTATATATATTAATATATTAATGTAAAAAAATGAAAAAGATGAAAAACTATATGTTATTCAAACTCCGTTCCATGATTTAATAATTCATTATTATTGAAACGATGATACCTTTGTTAATGAATTATATAATTTTTTGATCTATTTGAACTATTTGTGGAGAAATTAATTATATTGACATTGTGAATAAAATCATGAGGAGGTTTCCACCACTGTATAATCCAAATTATTCATCCTATGATGAATGGAAGGTCCCTAAACATTTACTTGATGATCTGTTGACTTGACTGGTGTCATTTGTAATGTGATTCCAACTATATGAGGAAAATAATAAAGAAAGAATGGAAATAACATTCAAAGACATGGGAAAACATGATCTTTCAAAATATAGTTTTGATGAATACAATGATGATAAAGAATATATATATATTTTTTATAAGAAATTAAAGATATTAAAAGGGATATTGGAAGAAAATATTCCTTTGGACATTTTACATTGAAGTAGAGTTCAAAACATTTCCTATTAATTCTCAAGGATTATTGATTATGAAGTTAGATAACATGGAATAATAAAGAGTCCCACAGAATGATTTCCCCAAAATCCATGAAATCTAGATATAAATTGAATTTAAATATTTTCTTATAATAAAAAACACAATGATAATGAATTTTTCAAGGATGAAGAACCACATTTTAAATCTAATACAAAGTCATTAATGATGGATATATTTGAAAATGAATTACATTAAATTGACATTTATAAATAGTGGATTGATGATAGTTATTTCAAGGTGGAACTTGATGGTTCAAATGACAACCTTAAAAATAAAATAAAATGAATCATATTGTTGATACCCATTCTGGAATATTTATCCATGTATGTTGATCATATTGAATATTGAATTGATATAATTAGAGTTGGGGTAGAAAAACATTTCAAATCTCTCAAAAACACAAAAGAATATGGATCATAAGCACGAGATTGAATAGCTGAAAAAATACATTAATGAACATACATATAGACTAAAGTTTAAGGCTATGAATTTTGAGGGACATGAAGAAGAAATTGATACTGTAATGATATAACATAAAATATAATAAAAATAAATGTAAACAAATAAAAATTTGTATTTTTAAGACTAACAACTGTGGAGTTATTAAAAATTTGTAAATGTAGATATGATGGGGTAGAGATCCATGAATGATCAATTATCCACATGCATGGGAAAAGGTGAAATAGAACGTTATGATTAAACATCAAATAATGGGAACAACATGTGAACCGATAATATGATATAGAATGTTTGACATATCCCAATGGAACCTGAAGTCCTATCATTATATTCCTCAAATAAAAATAAAAATATAACTGAATGTTATACTCAAGAATAAATAAATGATCCCCAATTAAATAATTTTCAAAATGATGGTTAAAATGGAGGAATGAATGTGGGAAACCATTTCCATTTATAAAATGTCAATACTATGGATTTTTGAGTCATACCATGCCATATTATAAAGATGCATGCTGATATATGAATATGGATGTTCATGGAAGTAAAAAGGAGAATTATACCATATCCTTCATAAAATAGAACAAATAAAATATAGGGATATACTTTTAATTTTTCTATAGATGATAATAAATCTATTAAATTCCAAAAAATTAAAGGAGGGGTCATTACCTACAGTACTAAGAGAAATATATGTACCCTTCAACAAAGAAATATTTCTCTTGAAAAAAAGTATTCTACCCGGGAAGAAAAATATGTTTATAATGAACCCCTAAATAGAGAAAAATATTATAATTTACATATTTATTTTACCCTGAAGTAAATATCTCACGGATGGACTATATGAAAATTTCCAAATCCAACCATATAGAAATAACACATGATGTTACAAAGAAAAGTAACACCATGATTCTTAATAGATAAATATCTTCACATATGATAGTAATTATATTTTCACTGAAGAATATTAATAAAGTAGTTTATTGAAAAAATTGTTTAGTAATTATGGTTATATAACTATAAATAATTATGGAAGTAATAAAATGGAAAATTATGAACTAAGGAAAGATGATGGTTTCTTTGTGGACAGATATCATCACAATCACCTGATTTTGATTTAGATGTGTGATCTAGGACTGATTGTAAAATTTAATCAAAATGGGTGAACTATTAATGTAATTAGGTGTAATTCTACCATGAATGGATTAAAAAAATAGCAATATTTATACCACAACTTCTGTAAAGAGAAATTTTTTTATATGAAAGTTGGAAAAGATAATTAAATGATTCCCTAAAGGTTTGGTCACATTAACCAAAATATCATGGAAAATATAATTATTATTAATATATTCATCGATATTCCTAATATATTTCATGAATGATAAAATACATATGAATATCTTATGTGGGGAATGATGGTAGAGAGTTCATATTTTCTAAATAAATGAAGGGAATAAATTATTCTAGATCACATCCCCATTGACATATGTTGTACACTATATTGATTTAAAAATATATATAGAGAGAGGTTTACCAATTATATTTATTTATTATTTCAATATAATTCCTTATGTAATTATTATAAATAGGAAACATCATTTCCTTAAATATCTGAATTGAAAACATCTAATATCTGTGAATCATACTAGACACACAATCTGTGTTCTGTAGTCTGGTGATGAAAATGAATACACATCCATGGTATTTTAAAATTAACTAAAAATTAAAGAATAAATCATTTTTTTGATTTAGGGATAACATTTCATCTAAATAGTATTTTTGAACGTAGAATTCCACATGTGGCCAATATGGATAGAACTATTCTAATTACATGTCGACTCACCCATAATTTCTATAAAAAGGTTGTTAAGATAAAATTTACACTCCAAATCGAACTTGAATTTTTTATGGGAGAAACTAGGACACCTTATGTTTTTTTAAAAAATGAATACCTATATGTTTTATTTTTATGTTTCTAGATGTAAATGTTTTAGTTAAAATAATGTTGTCAGTCAATGAATGTATAGTGATGCTGTAGATTATGGAATATTTATTGGATATTAAATTAATAGTAAAGCTTATAGATAATACAATAATCATATTGGTATAATTTTGGAAATCAATAATGTAAATAACATTAATGATTAAACTATAAATACCCCATGGTTCATATATTCTGATATGATAGAAAACTAACAAGAAAGTGGAAAAGGGGCATATTATAATGACGAAATACTAGAATTCTAAAAATACATTTAGTGATCACAATACAAAGATGATTAAGATGGAGAATCAAAATGACAATCAATAGTTGAATAAACCTCATAAGAAACTCAATGAGAAATAGAATAGTTTAAATTGATCTATAAAAAATCTTTGGGGATTGGACAACACCAACAAAATCCTTGAAAATGTGCAATGAATCTTATTCATCCTCCAGTCTATTGTGAATCAATATTTTATTGATGAAACAATAAAGGAGGAATCATTAGTTAAAGGACATGAATGAATAACTTCATAAATTGGAATGAAGGATACATGTGATCTTCTAAAAAGACATGAATATCCATATTTTATTTGAACAATGTATATCGTTATAAATAAATCTGATGAGAATGGATTTTTAATTAGAAACTACAAATTCATAGTGTGTAACAACTATGAAAATGATGAAATAAATGATTTTGAAGATACATTTTCTATAGTTTCGAGATAGGAGGTTATTAGGATGTTTTGTTACTTGGTAATTCAAAGACGATGATATGATTATTATATGATGCTAAAAATAGATTTACTAAAGAGTGTTCATGAATAAAATTATATATTGAATATATTGTGGGATTTTTTATTTGAAATGATGAAAAGGTTGTTTTTAGAGAAAATAGGGATCATATATGTCTAAATATGGTCCCACATTCATGGAATTATCAATTGGAGTCTTAACTGAAGAAGCATTATTTGAATAGAGGAGTTTCTGATCATAATATATAAGAAAATAAATCATTATAAGATCAATTTATATTGTTAGTTAGCATGGATATTATTATAGTTGTGGAAATTAGAAGGGATTAGTGGAAGAATTTTCTAACTATATAAAATTATAATTTATTATTTCAATGATCAGATAACTCAAATATTTCCAATGGATATAGGTTATTCATAAGAAGGAATACATTTTAATATATTATAATGAATACAAATTATAGATTATATTGAAATTCAATATGGGTGACTCCAATTTAATGTTGACTCTGATTTCATTTTGGAATAAATTGGAAGGCACTGGGATGAGACATTAGTGGTTCCCACAATATATAATATAATCACTAGTATCATATTATACATGAATGAAACAAGAATAAATATCATATTTATAACCATTTTAGTGAAAAAAAATACATTTAATATTGGGTAATAAAATTTGGTATCTGTTAAAATTATCATGTGGTACATTCATCATAATATCTATATTGAAGTATGATTTTCATAGAGAAGTGATAATGATTTACTAACATTTTATAAATATTAATGTGTATTATATGTGGTGGATGAGAAATAGGTGTGAATGGATTATCATATTATGATTATACATATTATATCTATAATATAATATATTGTACAATGTAACTATGTATGAAGAAACAACTGACTAATTTTTGGGATGAGGTCAATATTCTAATGGTGATTCCCTTTGAAAACATGAGCATTATCGATCTTATGATGAATCAGGATAATCACTCTATTAAAATATGAGATCATATATCCTTTCATCAAAAAAAATTCAACTAGGTCTGATTTAAATATAGCATAGTGGAACTAATGACTAGGTGGTTAACAATGTAATGACCCGAGGTTTCTTTAATGGAAAATCCCTCTTGATCCAGTTAAATGTATCATTATATAAATGTTTTTATAAAATGTCAACTTCTTTGGTTTTATGATAAGAGTTGTGATCGTACCTTTTATAGCCATTGAACAGTGATCACATGATTAGTATAAATATAAGGCTTTAACGAACTGAATTTTACTCAGACAAAGGAAGCGATGGCCTCATCCAGTAGAATTGCCCCATATGAAGCCCATTTGTTGGAGCTCGGAAAAGAGGTGGCATCTTTGGGCATCGCCCTTGACCAAGACCAAGCTGAGCTTCATTATGTCAAGCTCGAACATGACCGTCTACGGGAAAAATGAAAGTTTATTGAAATTACCACTCGAGCGATGTTATCCGAGCCACCCCAAGAGTCTGTCACCATCGCACACCTTACCCTTAAGTCTTATGCAGCTATTTTAAGGGGTTATGTAACAAATAACTAGTACTATGTTCATGTACATTATTTTTGTATATAATAATGGATATAATTTCTAGTCATTTTTGATACATTGCAAATAGTTTTTAAAGTCCATATGGTGTTTTTAGTTATTATTTAATTAAGAAATCTATTTCATTAACCTAAGGGATTTTTGAATTAAATAATATTTTAATAATATAATATTATTATTATTAAATTAATATTTTTTCATTATAAATGATCTTATAATTTTATGAATGCAATTATAATTTTTATTAAGGTTTGAAATCCATTTCTGTCAAAACCCGTGAATTTTTTATAAATGTTGGTTATTATTTTAAAAGTAAAAATTAACATATTTAGAATTTTTTTAGATAAAATAAATGTCATTTCTGGAATCAAGACTTCGAAATTATCCAACGGTGAATTTTTCATAATTATCTAAGACAGTCAAAGTTTTGGGTAAAAATTAAATACCGTTTAAATATATAATGTGTTTTATGACATCATAATGACCCAATGGTGATGTAATAAAATAACATAATCCTTATGTTCGGCCAATATATGTTTTATCTTTAAAATAATGTTATTTTGGGTTTGTTTGACATACTTTTCAAAGCATTAATGGACCCCTCATGACATATTCCACACTTTGCTTTTTTAAATTAATTTCCATGGGAGTGTGACTCACCTCCACATAAGCAACCTTATTATTTTAAGATGTTCGGACTTGGGCCTTATAAAATATTGTTTTAATATTCTCTTTTTCAAAACACATGGGCAAAAACCATGGGATGGTTTTGGTTTGGATTAATTTAATATAAGGGGACACAAACCTAAATAATAAAGAATTCCCTCAACTTTCTTATATAAACCCACCCAATATCCCACTTACTCCTCACTAAAATCCCTTTGAGTTCGTCCAAACTCTACCCTACCCTTTCTAGAATCCTCCCAAGGTTCTCCAATCTCCCATGAAACCTCTCAGAGGCCTCTCACTAGCCTTTGGAATCACACTTCCAAGTAAGGGTTTTTTATTCCTTTCTCATTTTTGTCAATTTTCTTTAAGTTGTATTGCACTTTTAATTCTAATTATGAATATTGGAGTATGGTTTAGCACCTCCCCCATACTGCCCTCTTTTTGTTTGAATGATGGGATACCCCTTTATCTCTCATTAAATGCCTCCCATGTACACCAATTACTATGATGAAATTCCGAAAGGAACTTCTCTCTCTTTTTTTACATTCAAGAAATACTTTTGTATCATGAATATACATTCAATTACAATTGTTTGGATATGTATCTATATGACCCCCTTTATTTCCATTCCATGTAAATATGTTTAGACACCCTTTATCTCTCATCAAACCTTTTTTATGAATTCTTATGTCACGCCGTTACGCTGCTAAAATCGCACCGATTTTCTAAGCCAATGCCATTGTGTAGTGAATACCATTCCCATTTCTCCATCAAGGGTATTCACCTTTATGCACATTTACATATTGTTTATAAAGTTTCATGTATGAATTCTGAATTTCTTTATCGTGGAATAAATGATTATTTTTTATGAATCCATGTTTTATGATCCATGTGGCACACTTATGCATGAAATGAAATGTTTAAGAATGGTGTGCCCTTATAGCGCTCAAATGCATTGGGTAAGGTATAGTATCATGATACGTCATGTGCAATGAGTTTTGACTCAAGATAATTCAAGTGCAACGAGGGTTTACTCGGGATTCATGTGAAATGAGGGTTTACTCATGCTTTATGTGAAATGAGCATTGGCTCATGCTAATTCCATGTTAAGTGTTGTTGCCACATTTCCATGTTATGATTATCATGCTTTATCCTGCCTTTATTTTCATGTTTCTTTTATGATCTATTGATATGCCTATTGTCTAACATGTAGTGTACCCCTCATTTTATTCCATGTTTACTCCCTTACTGGGATTTATAGCTCACCCTTTTCTTATGCATGTCCTCAGGTTATCCCATGAAATGTTAAGTACGAGGGAATGTAGTGGTCATATAAAGGAAGTTTTCAATAAAGATGTTGTATTTCATGTTTTATGTTTTTATGTAATGATCCTAAGACCCAAAGACAATAAACCTCTACAACTTATTTGTTGTATCAAGTGATGTTTTATGTAATAAATAATGTTCAAGTTGTAATAAAAAGCAGAGTTATCATAATCAAACTAACTAATATATTGAAAGAACATGTGTGTGAGAAACATTGGTCAGAACTCAGTGTTCATCCACCACCTAGTGCATGAGGGTTCACTAGTTTTTCTACTCTCCCCAATTGTGTTTTCATGATTACACTTTTATTGTAAGTGATTCATGCTTATGGGTGAGATACACTGTAGGGGGTGTGTGTTTTTAATCTCTACAGGTATAAATAAAGATTTTATAGGTTAATATTGATAGTGGATAACATAAATATTTGATTTTATGAATGTTTTTTGTTTAATAATTTCGACAAACCATTCAATAAAATAGTTAAATGGGTCATTATAATGAATATCTTTTTGTTTTTTTCTTAAAACCTATTCATTGATTCTATGATACGATGATAATTAAAAGTTATATAGAAGGATTTCATATATATCTGAGCCTAAACTTGACATCATTTAGAATTATAATACACAATAACCTAATTCATGCTTCCCATTCTGTTTTCAACAATGATATTTTCTCACATTGACTTATCGCATTACTGAGCTATCTCCCATGTTTCAAATTGTTATTTTGGATTTGTCTTTATTGAAATAACAGAAATATTTCCAAAAAACTCAATGTAAGATATTATTGGGTCAACGACCTTTCACTGAAAAAATCAATGCTTGTTTTTTGTTTGTTTTCAATTGACACTAGGATAATTATTGTGTTTTCATGGAAAGTGATATTATATTAAAATATGATTTTGTTTCATGAAGACTGGGTTTTATAAAATGTTGGGTTTCATGAATGTGTGGAGATCATAAATTAAAGGAAAATATGAAACATCACCATGACTATGAGAAGTGGGGAATAATGAACGTGTAATGAAATATATAATATCTTAGTGGCTATGATAATCTTTGATAAAAGGTTTAAATTTTACTAGAGGTTTTAAAATTGTAAAGCATCATGAATATGATTTTAGATTATCCAGAAAAAGTCACTGATATAGTAGGATAATCATGATAATTTGATTATATATGTATTTGTCTACCCCTAATCATTTGAGATGAAAAGAATAGTTCAAATTAAAAAATATCTTAGAAGTTGTGATAGATAGGATCTTTGGAAATCAATTAGTTATTGTGTCATTGATCATCACAAAATGCAATAACAATCTTGACCAATGAATAGGTATCTCTGAAAAAGAATTGTCACTGTGACATGTTATTTGATGATGAATTTATGTTTTATGAAATATTATTTCTTTTTGTAGATTGTTGTCTTCAAGAATTATAATTGATAATAGTAGTACTAAACATCTGGTTTAAGTGAATACTTCATAAGAGTTCGTCATCTCAAGAATATAGTGTACAATGATAATTATTTTAGTCAAGGGAAAATAATTAAATTCTATTATAATTTAGTGTAATTGATGTATATAATCTGAGTAATACTTTTACTATTGTGATGTATTATATAGAGTTATTTCAATTGTTCTAATGGAGGTATTGTGTTATCCATGAAACCATTTAAAGAAACTTTTTCTTGGAAAATATCACTTTGTTTAATCTTCTTGTAGTCTAGAACTAGAAAATATTAATGGACTTTGGAATGATCAAAACACATTCAATGTATAATCCTTAGACAATCCATCAGTTTTTAACCATGTAAAACAGTTGTTTTTCCCCTTTGCATGTGAATTTATCCTTATTGACAGATTTAATTAGACTAGTAAATCAAGATCCAACCAATGTGGGAATAAGATAATATACATTAAATGAAAAATTTTACACAAAATTATCCCTCATCATCGAATGTATTTCTTTGATTCTACATGGTATATGGTGATTGCATGTTTTGTTAATGATATTTATAACTATGTACCCTCATATTAGTAATAGTGAGGCCCCCTATAGGGAGGCTCAAATTTATTCACATTATGACTGCAAATCACGCACCTTGTTTAGGAAGGTGTGTGAATGGAATTATAATCCCATGAAAATTTAATAAAACCTTTCCAAATACAAAATTATATATTTATACTACCTATCTCTATCCATAACTATATCTATCGTTTTTGGAGGTTTTTTGATAGATTTAAAATCATTCCTACCATCGTTCTTGAGGATATGAATGTCAGATTTAAGATATTCATGTGTACTTGTAAGATATTATAATCCTGATTATTTTTCCCCTTATCAACCATTTTACTCTCATATATCTACATAAATATTTTATCTATTGGAAGTGGATATAACTCGTGTTTTCTATTGATATAATATTATTATTCTTGAATCTTGGTTTCCGAAAAATATCATATTTTTCATTGTGTTCACGATTGAGAGAATTTAATTAGGGATTTCTATTAGAGTTTAGTAGTTTTTAATCTAGAGGTAGGTAGGCAAAATAGGAATCCCATTGACCCGATTTAATTACATGAATGTAATATTAATATTCATAGTTTACTTGATTGGAAATTTTCATTGATTATTGAGATGATTAATTTTATATTCAATGTAAAAAAATTTTGGGAGAATATAGGGAATGTTTAAATTCATGGAATTGGATTAATTAATTTGTTATTTAAATAATATAAATATAGTGATTGTGAAATTTATGGGATAGATGGATTTTTCAATTGGCCATTTAATGTGACTATTAAATTGTTAATAGTGTGAATAATGACATGGTCGGATTAAATATAATGTGTTATGGGGTTATATATATTAAATGATTCTAAATGGTTTAATAGTGAATTTATCATAATTTTAAATGTCATTAAATTTTAGTACTATGATTATTGTATTAAATTTTAATGGTACCATGATGTGAAATATTTGTTAGAGGAATCATGTTAATTAATATTAATTGATATCATATATGTGATATGTGGGTGATTGTTTGATTTGTGTGTTTGTGTGTGACATGTCTTGATGCTTCAAAATCACATCTACTATTGACTGATATTTTTTTTTGGAAAATATACAGATGCTTCAAGAGCCAATATAGATAAATGGGGTGTGTGACGCAGACTAATGTTTCATATTCCCATGAGGTACTAGTCACAAAGTTCAAGGTAAAAAATATTTTTAAGGGAATATGGATACTATTTGACATAATATGATGAATTATTAACATTGTATTGTGATATGTGATATCCATTTTGGATTATTTAAACTCCAGCATGTGCTAAAAGAGGTGTTAACGATTCTGGTGTCCTCAAGAACACATGGGTTTATGTCGTTAAATAATGAATAATTTATCATATGTAATCTCTTTAATTTATTCATTTTCTTTTATTCCATATACAAAATTATACCAAATTACTGAATTGATTTTTATTTACATATTGTTGGTGGTGGACTTCAATTTTTTATTCACACCCAACTCGGTTATGCTAATTGGTACCCAAATAGAATATGTGATTAAAGGACAAGATGAGTTAAATAGTCATATGTTTTATGACTACGTTGGGGTGGATCCTGGATGAGGGGACCATATTTCATCAAGAGTGCACATGTATGTTAGTAGTTTATTATTTTATTTTGGATTTTCTCTTATGGTAAGTTGACACATATTTGGAATTTCATTTCAGCAAATTATTTTTTTATTGTATTTTAGTTTTAGTAGTTATGTGAAATTTTTTTCAGGTTTGTGGTTTTATACTTTATTTTGTTATTATGTCTATCAATTATTTTGATACATTTATATAGGATGTATGGTCCCCATGGATTTATATTTGACTGTCGCTACTAGACAGTGCCATCTAGTATATGGGGAGGCAGACCTGGGTCTATCTAAACCACTAACTCAGGGAACCAGTTTGTGGATCCTTGGTTGGGATGTCATAATGTGAAATAATAATTGATGGCTTTATTTTACATACCGAACATTTTTAAGGAATCTAATTAAAATTAGAGTTCTACTGAATAACATGAAAATTTAAATTCATAAAAAATGATAATGAAAAAAAAATCAACTTTCACCTTGTGGGAAATGTTAAATGAATCATACTAGGAAATAACATATGTTATTGGGAATCATTTTTATGTGTGAAGATAAGGATAATTATTATAAATAATGAAATATAATGAATGAAAATAAATTAATTATTTCTCTCAACTATTGGTATATGTGGAAATATGAATAATAATTCAACAACACATAAGGAAACATTCAATATACGAGATTATGGGGAAAGGATGATTTTTAAGAAATCACCATAGTTGTTTTGTAAGTACAAAATGAAATGGAAACATCAAAATTAAAAATAAAATCATATTTATATAAATTATTTTTTTCTATAAACTCAAAATATTATGTATCTTATTGGTTTTTATATAAAATTATCCAATTACCTAGGACACTAGGTTGGGAGTTGTCAGTCAAAACTCACAAAGGATGTCGCGCTATAAAATGAATATATGAGGAAATCCCCAAAATGAATCATATATGGGAATTATTTTCTAAATATGTTATCACACAGTTGGGATAATTAGATAAAATATGTAGTATATAATTTACTACCAAATACGATGAATAAATTTATTCCATGAAATTGGAAATTATTATTGTATTGAAGATTATGAATTCCTTATCTTTAGTCTGGATGGATCATCATTTATAAAATTCCCTTATCCACCCATATAGCTCTACTGGATGGGATTCTTGGTGAAGAAGGGAAAAAAATTTGGATTGACAATTTAATAATAAAAATGATTTTTTTAAATCATACAAGATTATATTAATATATTCCCAAATGAATTACATGGACATCCACCAGAGTTTGATGATTTTGATTCCACTGATTAAATCTAGGATACATGACCAATGTTAACGACTTCAAATTCATTTCACAATGTAGAATTAGTTGAGTTGATGTAATAAATAAATGAGTTTTTTGGTATGTTATTTAATAAACATAATGTTTCACCATTGGGGTCCTATGATTTATTTATTTCGAAGAATTATACAGCCATGACTTTATTAATTAATTATATAGTAATAAATTGTAACATGAAAATTAAAAAATTATATATACACAGTATTTATTAATTATTCAACATACTTCCTACAGTAGAATAGTTTCCATAAATTCACCTTCATTTTAGATATCATAAATTAAAATTAATGAATTGATACATTGTAATGTAGTATTATAGATTGTGGCATTGAAATTATGATTTTACATTTATTCAATTTAGTTATAACAATACACCATCTATTTTTATGGTCTAAAAGAATAAAATATGAGAGGTGTGTCATAATGATTTGGTTGAGGTATTTATTTTTTATTCCCTTGTTCATGCTAAAATATATATTGACCTTTTGAATCACTTGGAGAACAATATTGATACTCAGATATGGAATAAATTATTTTTGAAAATTAGTTAGTTTGATTTATAGAATCATGATGTTTCAATTCTTTTTTGTATTAACTTCATGGATGGAATAAATAATGATCATGTGATGAAAAAGGATATAATTGATTGAACTATATTAAAAAACATGAAAAAGTTACATAGGTCCATTCATTTGGAAGTAAAATATCAGTGATTCATTAAAAATATTTTTTGGAATCGATAATCTATTAACCTAGAGTACACATAAAGGGGTTAAGATTATTTACATAAAGAAAAATTAAGATTGTTTTGATGAACTCAAGTGGATAATGTTTTATTTATAATATTCACCCTATCATATTTGAAATGATTGGTTTGTAATATACAGAGATCCATCTATGAAAGAAAATGGTTCTGTTTAATTATAAACTGATTATGTTATTTTATATGAGTCCTATAAATTGAGGACTCAAGATCCAAACAATCTAACATTGATCTTGAGTTGGTATCTATAATCATTGACTTGAAGAAATAGACAAAATATCTTTATGTTGAATGATATGAAATTTAAAAATATTATTATTTAATAAAATAATACTTTATATATAAATATATCTATTTAAGGAAATGATGATGGCTTGTGATACTCAGTTAAAATGATTTATAGAAAAACCACAACCTATGGTAAAAAATATGTCATTATATTCATTAATTATGAAATATCATGGTGTTTTATTGAAAATTATGATATTGAGGGATAAAAAACTCACTTATATAGTAATGATTGATATGGTGGTTATTAAAGAACTTCTGGAATCACTCAATTTTTAAATCATTGTGAAACTATATTTAATATAAAATATAAAATGATGTTAATCTGATGATGATAACTTTCAAAATAAATTAAATCATTTAACGGTGTGAAATTAGAATAATTCATTTTTGAATATTGTGTTATAAAATTTGCAATGAGTTATTGTTTTTCATAAATATTTCTGAAAAAAGTGAAATATTAGATGACAGTTGTTACTCAAATATCCATATATACACAATTAGCTGAATGTTGTTTATGGATTTGTGAAAATATTTTTTTCAGATAACATAAGTGAGAATTTTTTGACAATGAATCTTGTTGAATTATTTTTTAATAAGTAATTTCTAGGAAAAAATATTCAATAGTATTCTTAAAACCACATCATATAAAAATGATCAAATTGGATAAAATTATCCTGAAAATGATCACAAGATATCCAAGACATCATGGGAGAATGATGCAATATTTTTTATAGTTAATCTACCATTAAAAGCTATGTATTTCCTCTTTTTAAAATAATATATACCTCTTAATCACTTCCAAAATATCTACAATAATATGGTTTTAAGTGTTTTTGGTTAAGTATTTTTATTTTGTATGATTTTGATCCCCATTTTATATAAAACCCATTGATCATTATATAGAAGGATCATAATATTATTTAGCATTTGATCACGAACTACATACAAAAACTTATGTCAAGTAGATATGACACTTGATATTACACATTATTGTTTTGAGGTGAAATAATATAATGGAAAAAATTATCATATATTACAAAATAATACATAGAACTGAAGTTAAATTTGGCAGAAAGGGGTATAAAAATGGTCCATATAATCTAAGATAAAACAGATAAACATGAGTGTATGATAAAAAAGGGATAAAAGGTCTCTATATAACCAACCATAAACTATAGCATATCATTCTATTTAGTCTATGTTCAAAATAAAATATTACCATTATTTATAATTTGTATCTAGTTATGTAAATCCCTCCAATCATCAACACAATACCATTGATAAAATTCAATTCTTAGCATAATCCCCAATAAAATTTGAAAAAAAATTATATACAACATCTAATAATCCGAATTATTAAATTCATGGTTTAAAAAAATAAAAAATTTCAAAAAACTTTTATATGTCAAAACCATTCTTAAATTTTCTCATTATTTTATAAATCCTATCATATTATCAATGAAATGAATATGAAAAATGATAAATCATTAATCCTTAATCCATAAAATCCATTCAAACATCAAAAGGCAAGCACATAGTCAAATATTCATTTCCAATAAACCATGTGAAATATTTTATTATAATAATACCGACCAATCAATAAATTAGAAACACAAGAGAAATTAATCATTACCATTACAACACGTTACAATATAATCCGAAGTGAAAATGATTATCTGTGGGATTTATAGTTTGGGAATTCATCCTAGACATAAAAATAAACCACCAAGTGTAGCATTATAATTGATAAAACTAGAATAACCAATATATTAATTACACACACTTATGTATAAGGAATTATCATGCATTATTACACACAATATGAATGAAATGTATATTATTGAATCACACAAGGTTACCAAATGTTATTTATTTTTACAAAAAAAATTAAAAATATATTATAAAATATATTAAATCATTATCAATTATTTAATAATCCAATTTAATTATTATAAACAATTTAATAGGTAACTCAATATTCAAGTATTCTTTCGAATTCATGGTCTCCAAAAACATTTTTAATGAAATCCCATATTAAAAACATGATTTGAACCCAATAAATTGAAGGTAATAAAAATTTAAATCCATTTTTTTAAAAATACAATGGAAATTTATTATAATAATATGAATGATCATATAATTATCCTTGTTTATAGAAATAGATAACCCATTAATATAGGTAGAACTAACCATTTTGAAAATCAATACTGGGGAAGAGTAGATTAGGGCCTCATTGTCCTTGATCCATAAAAAATACATAAATAATCTAACAATACATTTAGATATTCCATAGTCATTCCCTTTAGTTTCTACATATTGAGAGTGGAAACGTTTTAATGAGGATATAAGATAAAAAGGAATAAATGGATCAAAAACACAACAAACCTTGTGTTGATGCATTAAAAAATGATGGAATTCTATCAAAAATAAAATTGAAGATGTCTATTTTTGACTAAAAAAATATTTTGTCAATGAAATATGATACTATTAGGTTATATGATACTAAATTGGGGTTTAAATTAATTTTAATTATATATTTTGTGCATTAAAATTCAATTCACATATTTTTCTTGAGAGGTCACACAGTTAGGAGTAAATGACCACCCAAAACATGCTCCATATTATGATATACCATTTTGGGTGAATTATTCGGGAGAATGGTTTATTTATCCATGTTTAACAATATATTATTGTTAAATATATGGGTTCATGGTTTTGAGGTGAGGCCTCACATTTTGGGAAAACTATGTGCCACCTTCCAGAACACTATCCCTTGACACATGTCTTTTTTAGAAATATGTTGTACATTAAAAAATTTTGTGGATACCATGAATTGGCCAAAGGGATCCCAGAAATTTTACTTGAAAAAACTGAAAATAACACAAAATAATGAGCCATTGAAATAACTAGAAATTAAATGGTCAATATGTACCTATATGAAGGTGATAAAATAGTCAAATATACCCATTATAATGGATTTTTATCCAATGAAATTAATCAAGATTAAGGAATAAAAATAACATAAGTCCAATTCATCTTCTTTAAGGAATTATTAAACCTTGTATTGTGGAAATCATATCAAAACCTACATAATAAATGGATTATGGGAATCATATTACCCCAAATTAAATTATATTATATATTGATAATATAAAATTGTAGATAAAAAATTATTGTATCCGCATCAAGATCAATATCCTCCTATTTTATCACATGTCTAGGATCTAGTTGATACCTCCCTAACTGGGAAAATTGAAATAGATCATAAATTGAATTCAAATTATATGGTATGTCCATAAAATATTCATCATTTTCATGAAACACTTCGATATCAAATGGGAAGTAAAACCCCTTGAAAACATTCCTTAATCACCCTACTGACAGTGTCCCACGAGTGGTGAAACTCATTTAATAACGCAATCACAAAACTCACATTATAGTTGATGATTAAGACAGTATAAAAAATATTTATGAATCCTATAATATATATCCAAAATCTTCTAGATGAACCAAACCATTTATATTATCTTTTTAATGAGACTCATCCCAATAAAACCACTCCCGCAACTCATCTCAATAGAATGTATTTGTACATGGACACCCAAAAAATGAAACAAATGGATCCATATTTATCAATTCATTATAACTCTTATTATAAGAAAAATTCTACAAGAGAGAAATTATTTTCCCAAGATCAACAAAATCATGAATTCCAAAAATTTGGAATAACATTCAGAACACGAAATACTCTATCTGCATATCCATCAACCAATTGATGACAAAAGTTATGTAAATGAACTAGATACCGATTACAAGAAGAAAAAATATTTAGAATCTTGATGTGATCTCCATGATCCCATAAAAATTGTCGAATATTGAACCACATGACGTCTATAAATATATTCCATGTTCATTCCCCCATACCATTCCGCATTCATCTTCTCCTGGACTATAAAAAATGATATGATTTCACAATTCAATCAATGATCAAAAAATGGAATCCATCCAAATAAGTTTCCATGTAAAAAATGATTATTTTCATTGAAATATTAATATAATTCTATAATAGAAAAGGAACTGGTTAAAAAATAAGAGGTCTCTATTATTCTAAATTAATTCTCAAACAAAGGACACACCATGATAAAAATATATATAATTGAACCCCTTATCCCTATCCACAATTACAAATGTCTATAATTTCAATTCATCATCTTATCCCTATAATTTATATACCAACATGACTATTTTCTACTATCCCCAAACTACTTCTTTTGAGAAATAGAAACAACTAACATGATACATAATCAAAAATCTCCAATAAGAGATTGAGAACAAAAAAATGATGTCTCTCGACCATAACAACATTTACTTATACATTGCAAGTTAATGTATTTCAACATCTCATGCAAATATCACAAATAACAAGATAAATCCTAATTCATTGATAATAAGATCACTCATCCACCAATCTATTCCACTCCCATGATCATATTAGCAAACAAACACATCATAGAACACCCATTAACTGATTCGTTGAATGATTAAGTCATTAATTCAATACACAAATCCAAAAAATCATATTCCCATTACAATAGTGTGTCAAACACATAATAAATTTTATAATTTTATTTCACTATGAATTTATGTCTCATTTTTAGATCTATATAACATAAAATATATTTTATTCTCAAATGATTGGATTCCTCTATTAAAACTCCCCAATGATATATTGATTCTAAAAATATGAGTTAATATGTATCTAATTCTAACTCAAGACATTGGGATTGGTAGTTATTATCATGTGTGTTTAATAGGTGATATCCCTAGGCAAATACCTATTTCCCCTACATCCAAACACATACCAAAATGTAACAGATAAATCATTGAAAAAATTATAACCCAATCAAAATTCAAGATAAATCAATTCTTGTGTAGAATTAAACATCACTGTTAATCCCTAAATAGTTCTCTAAATCATTACATTTAATTTATAATTTTAATACATAAAATTTTGAAAATTCATTTAAGAATAAATAACAAATAAATAACAAGAGCCCACATAATTTAATAACACAAATCCATGAATCACCAGATCTCAATCACAATTTTAGGTTCTCCCAAAGATATAACAGCCTATACTTCAACATGATACAATCATTTACCATTTTTATATGTGTAATTCACATTAATTAATCATAAATGTTCTAAAGAAACACATTATTATTTTTCACCATTAATATTAAATTTCATAAATGTTTTAATAATTATATACAAAAGGTCCATAAGTTCTATTCTTACTTATGACTAATAAAAATATCAGCCATGGAATGTATAAAAATGTGTCCATGAACTAATAAATTATTCATTTAATCAAAATCAATTAAAAAAATTATAATTTTATTAACACCAAATGGAAGAACAAAAATCTAAAAAATATCATACCATATCCCAAATTTTGCCTTGGATATATCTTGTTCTCGAGCTCTCAATGTCTAGTACTCGACTGGAGGCCATTCATTGAAAACCAACCCATGCCTCTATTGTGGAATCCCTGTTTATGGTATGTAATGCTTATGAAATTATTTTTATGTGTTTTAAGGTTGTTTTTTATGTTGTTGTTGACTTTGGAGTAATTTTTTAGGGTTTTGGGGAAACAAAGTGGTTTACAGTAAGCACACGGTTTTTCCGAACCGTGTTTCCATACATTGGAAGGACAATACTAATTCTATATCATTGGGGATGTAATACAAATTGTCCACATATTTGATATATTTCAATCAAAATATACCCTAAAACTATTTTTTCTCCCCCAAAGTCCATAGGATGTTCTCCCATTTATTTGGATGTGATCCAAATATGTTCCTAGGGGAGTCGATGCGAGATTCTTGCGGTAAGTGCACACACTTCATCGTTTTTTACATTTTCTAAGAACAAATATTCATTTTCCTTATGTTTCTTATATATATGTCATATGTGGGTATATATAATAGTTATTATTCCAAATAAGGTTGTATCTAGTGTTTTTAATGGCTCGGGGGGTGATCATGGGTAGTTTCATGGAGAATTGACCAGGATTCTTTAGCGTTCTTTGACCACTGTCAGTTTTCAATGTATTCGGTGAAGTAGGGGGCTTCAATCACATCAACCCTTGCTAAAATATATTGTAATGATTCAAAATTTAGTTTTTTATGAAAATTTTATTGGTTATTTCATCTGTATATTTTGTAAACCCTCTTCGGTGATGGGTGGTGGAAAACCTAGAAAATTGTGTGTTTTTGTGAAAATCCCGAGTAATTTTATTTTAAATGGATGTTTGAAAAGCATTGATATTCAGGAGTTTTGTAAAATTGATTTATTTGTACTTTTTATAATAGATATATGTGTTTGTGAAAATATTTACTATTTTGAAATTAAATTTTTTGAAAGCATTCAATAAACAAATTCTTTTTTTAGAATATGTGAAATGGTATGGAATGGTATGCAATTAGTTTTGGTTTTTAGAAATAATGGTGTGTGTATCATATTGTACTACTAATAATGGTTGAAATATGATCATGTTTTTGGTTCAAAATTGTAGATGAACTAGGTTTATAATTAGCTTTTCACTACTTAGTTTATCAATGAGGAACCACTCATAATTATTGAACTTTCATAAAAAATAATGTTTTTTGGTAGTTGTTGATGTGTGGAGTTTAATGGTATTCAAACGTTTTTTTAGAATTAATTCAATGATTTATTTAAATCATTACCAGTATATTTTCTTTCTATAAAAAATGGGTCACATGGATTTAGTATTTCAGTTATAAACTGTTTTGATAATTGTTTATATTTAGTTTTAAATTGTGTTCAAATTCTTTTTATATATACAATTTTATATAAATTTTTTCTGACATTGATATCATTGTGGATTGAGTAGGGACGTCACTAGGGAAGGCCAAATAATTTTATACTCACACTTGATTTTTCCCTTTGGTACTATAAGAGATGTCATCTTCCAAGATGTGGTAAAATGAATTGGGTAATAGGTTTTTAGTACTACTTCTTCTATTGTTGAACTTTCTGGTGGTGGTGGATCACAGAGCTGGTGGACCCTTGAGTCATTTGGTTATGTTTTTTTGACTTACTGTGTTAACCTACACCATTATTTTGATGTCTAGTTTTCTTCCTCTATAGATATATTTTTGTCTCAATTTGGTATAAATGTTGTCTAAACTGTCAATATTTTTTATGCATCATATATCTATTATGGGTTGTGGTTGGTCAGTCTATATTTTTTATTTAAAAGGGTAAATTGTCCCCCACTAGTCATTAACACCCTTCAACATTTATTTCATATCATTGGTTTCTTGGATATGTTTCTTAAGTCCATGTAATGACTCATCGTACTCTCTATCCAATGAGAACTAGTGGGTCATTAAAATGGTATCAAGGTACATTGTTGTTGGAATAAATAGACTTGGGGTTTCATGGTATTAGAAATGAAATCCTTTTATTCTATTACATTGGTGGTATTATATTAAATGTGCAGTTTCCTTGGATATTGAAATGTAGATCATTAAAAGTAATTTCAAACCTTTTTATGTTGAACATCAATATACCAAGGAGTTGGGCACATAAGTGTATTTAAAACACTAGTAGGATTGTGGAGTCTCATTTTCTTGGGTTTAACTAATGGGACCAGCATCACATGAATTTTATATGAATGAATTCCCACTTGTATTTCATAACTCATTTTTAGTAATGATATTTTCTTTGGGTCAGGGATTTTTTTTGGAAAAAATGGAGAAAAAATATTCAAATGAAATACATTGAAAATGAAATAGTTGATGTATTTTGAAAAAGAATTCATTTTCCAAAGAACAATTGTTTACTTTTTATAAATGTTTATATATTTAAGGAAAATTTTTGATATTGATGTTATAAAATGTGAAATTCCATGAAAATAAATATCTTAAAGAGGGATACTTATAAAATGTGTTTTTTGGTTACAAAATGGAACCTCGTTGGTGCTGTAGAAACGAACTGAAGGAATCTTTAGAAAATGATGTTGCACGTCAGCCACAGGTCTACTAAAGGCAGGATAAAAGTATAGTCCACGAATTAATAGTTGTGTACATAGGGAACTGAAGGGAGGATCCATGACATTTGGACCACTATATTATGTTTAAGAAGGAGAATCCACCAATCTGTTATGGTGATTTGGAACTAGAGAGGGAAGAGGGGTGGCTGACCAAGATGAATCGAATCGTCGAGTTCATTGGCACACTTGTAAACTTATTGGTGAAACTAGAAGATTATATGTTGTTGGATCATTCATTATAGTTTTTCAATTAGGAAGTCCATGATATACTAGATCATAACTTGATTTGGTAGGATTTTGAAGAATTATTTAATAGACAATTCACTCTTCACACATTCAAAATATACTGAACAAGAGACATTTTCAGCCTCACATAGGATAACCACTCTGTTACAAAATATGTGGCTAAATTGATGTATATAGTGATATTTTCAATAGATGTGGTCACAAGAAAGAGAATAAAGGACCACATCATGGATTCGACACTTTGGAAGGATATTCAATCCATTATTTCGGTACATTGTATCGACGATTATATGGAGATGGTAAAAAGTGTGTACATGAATGAGTTGGTTATATTTTGATCTATTGGAGGAGGAGGCATTATGATACTGACAAGAATTGGTGTAATATAAAATACATGGTGAAAAAGCAATAGGGACCATATTTTTAGGGTGGGGATGGAAATTTGATTAAAGGAGCTAGATATGTAAATCATCATCCTAAACTAATGGTACATCCGATATGTTATCATTGTGGTTCATTCAACCAATTGAAGATAGATTATACGAAATATCCTATACAATGACAAAACTAAAACCAAAATGGGACTTTGTCATTGATATTATCCTATTGCTCCATGGTCGTGTGCTCGGGATAGTACTCTGGTTGCACATGCATCATATGCCTTGACAGGTCGGGGCCATCAAAATCAATGGCTCCAATTGATCAGATATAGCCATTTTGATTATAGTTACACCGTGAATCTACATAAAAAATAAATATTAGTAGGGAAATAAATAGTAGAGTGACACAAAAAACCAGATATATGTAGTAAAGTTGGGATCTTTGGATGAATATGTTGGACCCCCTATGGTGCAATATACAATTGTACATAAATCTTTTATTATGCATGTTATGTTTGACACAGTCACATTATATTCTATTATTTTTTATTCTGTTTCTAATTTAATATTTTTGAAATACAAAATTATGCATTATATAATCAAGTAAAAACCACACTAGTTGAAATAGAATGTAGATCCTTCGTGTATAGATTGTGTTCGATTAATATTACACGAGCTATAAGGAAATGTGATTTCATAGTTCTTGAGAAGGATGTATTTGATGTATTCCTAAGATTGTATTAGTTTATAGGGTGCAAAGATCACATCAATTATTAAATTTGGAAAATTATTTTCACAACTATATATGACATTGAGCCTCACTTCTAATGATAATGGGATGGAAAAACTATTCAAATGGAATTATTAGCTCCAAATGTTGGAATGATGTATTATCATTTGGCGACATTGACTTTGGCCTCGATGTAAGAGAGGATGTATTGTAGTTTTCCAATAGTATTGGATCAATTTTTTAATGAGTTCCCTATAAATTATTATGGGTTACCACATATATGAGAAGCGGAGTTTATGATAGATCTCTATTTAGGGATTTTTCATATCTCCATACAATCTTATAGGATGGAACTAACAAAATTAAATGAGTTGAATGTATAGTTGGAGGAGTTGGAATGAAAAGGATTGATTTTTTCATGTATGTCCTTATGGGAATAACAAATCTTGTTCAAAATGGAAGCCAATTGAAATTTTTGGATGTGTATGATAAAACATAAGCTATACAATGTTATGAAAAAATATATATATCCAATTCTACATATTGATTATCTATTTGTTCAATATAGGGTATCTTAGTGGTTACCTGTGATTAAATTGGCGTTATGATTTCATCAGTTGTGAGTTTAGAATAAAGATATTCCGAAGGAATATTTCAAGAGAATATATGGCCACAATGAATACATAGTAATGTATTTCAGTCAAAATTTGTCACCATAATTCATTATAGAATTAATGAATATTATACATCAGCGATATGTGGATTTTATTGTGGTGGAGTTTATCGATGATATATTGGTGTATTCAAGAGCAAGGGTTGTGCATGAGAAATGCCTGGTGATAGCGTTATAAATCCTGAGAGATTACCATTTTTTATGCCAAACAATTTATGTAAGATTTTTTTAAACCAATGTTAGAATTTATGGGCCATATTATTTATGAAAAATTGTCAAATTGGATCCAAAAATTATTGAAGTAGTTATCTATTATAAGCCACTAAAGAATGTTTCTGATATACAAATAATTATTGGTATTATTTGGTATTATTGTCATTTTGTTCGTGAAGTATCATGAATAGAATCAAGGATTCCATGAATGAAAAAAAAATTACTTTATAGTGGAGTGAATGTTTATATTTTTTTTCTAGAGAGTTGAATGTCGGTCTGACATTGAAAAATATAATGGACATAATAGATATCAGATAGGGATATGTTGTCTACTGTGTTTTTTAGGATCTTTGTAGGGATGTGTTCTCATGCATTTATACCATGTGGTTTATTATGGTTAAATATAGTTGACACTACATGATAAACATTACAGAACACATTATTTGGAGTTATTATTGACTGTTAACTAATTAAAGACTTTGCATCTCTATCTATTGGTTGATAAATTCACTGTGTTCACTGATTATATGTGATTAAACAATATTTAATCACAATGAGTAATAAATACAAGGCAAAGAAAATGGTTGTATTATATGAAGATCTATGATGAAAACATAATGTATAAACTTGGAAAATGAAATACGGTGGCTAGATCATTAAATATGAATTTGTATGCTCTGTCGCTAAAGGAGGTTTTAGAAGAGTGGTAGTTGATATTGGTCTTACTTGTTATACCCATAGAATAAGAAAATTGATGTGATTTTGCAATTTAATTTTAATTTTTTTTCTTGACTTATTAAAAATTTGTTAAAGAGGCACAAACATATGATCCAGAATACATGCTTATGAATTCAAATGTCAATAGTGGGAGATTATTTATGGATGGAAATTTGGTGGGACTTTAGTTGTGTAGTTAAGTCATCGGATGGTTTTACCTACTGCTTTTTGGGAATTTTTTTTCATACCCACTCCAATCGAGATGGGATGCACATTTGGGGATACTGAATATTTATAAAGGGATGAAGGTGCATTTTTGGTCAAATGGATTAAAGTAAAATGTTTGTTGAGTTTGTTTAGATGTGTTTAGAATCTCAAAAATTTTAGTCTTAAAATCAGTGACCATGGGGTATATTGAATTATTTATCCATTATAGTGTGGAAATGGGGGTTGATAGTTATGTATTGTTTTATACGTCTCCCATGAATGGTCAAGAAACAAGATTCCATATAGGTGACAGTGGAAAGTAACACAGAAGTTGGCCCATTTCATTGTAATTTTTGAAACTCCTACTGTGGAAGATCTATCCAAAAACTATATCCATATAGTGGTAATGAAATGTGACACACTACTTTAGATAATATTTTATAGATATTTTTGTTTCACAAAATGTTTCTATAAATCCTTATAGAAATCCATGGTATCATAGATGAATATGAGTACATCGTAACATCTGCAAATAGATGGGAAATCTGAAAGGACGATATCGTATTTGGAAGAAATTTTTTAGGATTACATTATTGATTTGGATGGCTTGTGAGAATAGAACATTACATTGGTGAATTTATCATTAAATATGAATTATTATAATTCAAAACATATCTCCCCTTTCAATGAATTAGGTGGGGATCCTTATCGTTCTCTAAATTTTTTTTTGGAAACACGTGACACCTCATTAGATGGTCCGAGCCATGTCCATGAAATGATATATAATTTCTAGATGATTAGAAAGATAATGGATACAACTCAAAGATGTAAAAAATCATATGAGGATCATTTCCTATGTCTCTTGGAATTTTTAGTTTCTTATATTGTGTTCATGTGGATCTATCCAAGTATTGGACATCATCATTTTGGATAGTAAGGAAAATTGTCTCCCAGAAATATTAGGCCTTGTGAGATACTAAAACAGATTGAAGAGGAGGAATATTTTTTTAATATACCCCATGGTTAAATATGGTTAAAAATATATTCCATGTATCAGAGTTGAAAATGTTTATCCTAATCTAAAACATGGTATCTAATGGGATCATGTTGACCTAGAGCTGAATACTTTGTTATTACATATGATGATACAAATTATGGATAGGATATATAATGTAATCCATGGAAAAAGTGTCAGTCTAGTGATATTTTTATGGAAACATGGTCATATTGAGGATGAGACATGGGAATTCAATATGGAAATAAAGGATGAATGTCCAAAACACATTGAGGGTAGCGATCTCATTCAACATTTCAGTGAAGGAAAGACAAATATTGTGGAGAATGTAGTACCCACAGTTTATAGTATTTAATCCTTACCTAATTAATTTAATATGTTTAATGTTATTTTGGGATGTTGGGGGATACATTGGAGTAATTTTGGATGGTTCTAGAAAAAAACATACGCACGATCAGCACGTGGTTTGGCCAAAACATGTGGCCAAACTGAGGAAGGACCAAACTAATTTTCTATCATTCTGGATATATTTCACTTGGGAAATATTATTAATATATTTCAATGAAAATAGACAGTTACATGATTCCCCCAAAAAGTCCATATGAGGATCTCCCATCAATCTGTGTGTGGCACAAATACATTCCTTAGCCAATCGAAGGAAGATTCTTGTAGTAAGTGCCGGTTCTTCATCATTTTTTTTCACGGTTTCATAGATCTACTCCAAATTCCATCTATTTTTCATTGATTTACACAAAATTTTGATATATATAATATTTTTTAGGCCAAATAATGCTACATATATTGTTTTTCATAATAGGGGAGGAGATCAGGGGCTGTTTCTTGGAATCATGACATGTATTCTTGAGCGGTCTTCGCCTATTGTCTATTTTTATTGAAACATGAAATGTAGGTTGCTTCACTCTAATCTAACCATGAATGAATTTATTTTAATGATTTAAAATTTTGTTTTTGATTAAAATTATATTATGTTTTTTCTACTATAAAATTGATTAACCCAATTTAGTGACTGGATTTGGAAAATAGGAAAAAATTAGTGGTTTTTTGAAAAATCATATTTTTTTTTTCAAATTGTAACTTTTAAATTATGGATAAATTTTACATTTGTAAAATATATGTATTAAAAAAAATTTACTAGATATATGGTCTTTTGAAATTATTTAATTTTATTAAATTATATGGTTGTATACTTTTCAATTAAAGGGCAGTTTTATTAAAACATGTGAAATTATTTTAAATTGGTTTTTGTCTTGGGATAACATTGTTGGAGTATCATATTGTGTTACATGGAATAGTTGAAATACGATCATGTGACTAATTAAAACAGTTAAATTGAATATGGATAATAAATACCTTTTGAATACTTGGTAGGTCAATGAGAAATTGGTCATGAGTGTGGTATTGTCATATAGTTGGTTTCATTTTCAGTAGTTATTGTTGTGTAGAGTTTATTGTATTTCCAAAGTTTTATTTTGAATGTGTATTGAATATTTATTTATATGTTTACATTGAGTAAATTTTTTTGGAAAAATTTGTTTTCATGGTTTTAGATTATATATAGTTATTGATTTTTTTGAGAAATATTTATATTTAGTTATAAACTATTTTCACAAATTATTTGATATAAATTGTCTATATAAAATTTTTAAACTCTTATATCCTATTGTAATTTTTAGAGAAGTCATTAGAAAAATCCTAATTAATTTTATAATCACCAAATTATTGTTACATTGTTTATATTGTATATGTATTCTTCCAAGACAAAGATAATGGTAGGGTGCATCAGGTTTTTAGCACCACTTATTGAGTTGTTCAGCTATCTGGTGGTGGTGGAGCAAAGCGCCAGTGGTTCCTAGGGTCTTTGGATATATATTTTAATTTTTGGGTTATATTATATTGTTTGTTTATGTCTATTTATCATCCACTATATCACATTTTTCACAGCTCAATTTGTTATACATGATTTTCTGAATTGTCATAATTTTGTTCATGCAACATATATCTGCTATGTGTTTTGGTTGGTTGGCATATAGTTTATCATTGAAAGTGTAAATAGACTCCCACTCGTAATTGAAAACATTTTTCATTTATTTAAATCGTTTTAAATCTTTTATATATCTCCTATGATCATGTGATTCCTCAATATACTCTCAAGAATATGAGAATTAACGGGTCATTAAATCAGTGATTATTGAAGAGATTATTAGTCGTGGGAATTTTTTTTTCAAATGGTCAACTGGTTAAACCTTTAATAATCTATTTAATGTATGATAAATAGATATTCCTAAAATGTAATAGATATAAAATAATCCAGTGATGTAATTCTATGATGAATAAATCAATTAAGATCTTTTTCGCCGACCAAGAATAAAACTTCCACAAACTCAGATGGATCAATTTGATAAGGTGGAATATAAATGTAAATTTTACTACACATCATTTTAATAATAAATATAGACTTTATCTATGCTTTTAAACTACAATAATCTACTGAAATTACCATAGGTTTTGCACACACCACTATAAAAATAATTCATCCCAATCAATGGTCATCATCATAATGTAACATCTCTGAAAACTAGTTTGAGATTACACAATAATAATGATCAATAGGACCCACCATTGATTATCTATGGTCCCAAATGGACTAAAAAAATGGGTGACCCCATTAGATAATAAAAAATGGGTATGACACAATCTTATTAGGTATTGAAAACTGGTCATATAACCCATTTTAGTGTGATGATAAAAATGTCAATATCATATTTTAAAAATTCCAACAACACCTTAAATTTATCAATCAACACCCAAGACATGGGACACATGAAGCCTTATTCTGAAATATTTTTAAATTTCCCAAATACTGTCCATAATGAACAGAATAGTATAAAAACATAACTCCCCCAAATATACTAAATTTTATATTATAAAAAAATGTTTATCAAATTTATCAAATAAATGTAGAATCATATAAGATTAAATAAATGCTACAAATATAATTGTATTTATCCTTGATTATGACTTATCTAGTGAAACTTCATTCACATAATTCTATCTGATACTATAGACATGAATATCCACCATGGTATAGGGAATTGAACCACTACACTAGGAATTGTCGTTGTGAACATATGAACCATTTATTGAGAGCATATTCATTCATACTACCTTGTGATATCCATTTATAGAAATTACATAGATGGCCTAATAGTCTTAAAAGTTACAACTCTTAATAGACTTCATTACGTTAGAATTTGATTTACCATTCCTTTAAGAATAATAGAACATAAGAAGAGTATGTCTTGGTCGATCCCCTAAAAATAGTCTTGAACAAAACTGACCAACCCTAGGCCTTTTTCATATCAAGAAGCCACAACCAACAAAACAACTACATGAAATAAAATTCCACCCAAACCATTAATTAGAACAATATATTCCTCCTAAAAATAATCTTTTTCTACAACATACATAAAATTTTTTAGTGAACCTGAGAATCGACATGAGATGAATAATTGTAATTAGTCTCAACACAAACCATTAAGTCATTGGGTACTCAATAGTGACTATATATGGTTCCAAAAGAACAAACCATGAAATATAGTTGTTATACTCAATAATAGTATTCTCTATTTATTATAATGTTTTAAAACAAGTTGTATTCAATATAAATAGTGTGACATGTTAGAATCCCAGATTTAACATTTTATTAAAAGAATTATTTGTGAGATCCTCATGAAACATATATTTTATAGCACATTCCCGAATTCGACTTCTTGATCACATGATCATGTATGTGAAAAACTCACCATTGTGTATATAAGAGTCTTCTTGATGTTGATGATCCACACAATTTGTTCAATTCACACCTCATATTCTATGGTCCATTGACACAATGGAAGAAAAAACACAACAACTAAAAAACAAGACCATTTAAATAAACTCTCTAAGCACATCATTCATATAACCTAAAAATATAAATAATAAACATGGTAAAAATATTTATAACCCATTCAAACTCATGTCTAAAAATGGATGTTAGTTGGAGAGGAATCCTCTAACACCTACTACATGAATCCCAACATTCGTAACTCTTATATACTCTATACGAAGAATAAAACACAATATGTGGCTAATAAATATAAGAAGAGATATTTTCATATGATACCAATACCAAATAAACCAACCATATTCAACTAGATATTATAATCAAGAAATCACATCACTGTGTTGTGGCACAATAGGATAACCAAAACATGTGTCATGTATTAATAATATAAAAATAAGTGTAAAAAAAGAATGAAATAGATACAACAAACATCAATACAATCCAATCCAAACATACTACACTATAATGTATTAAATAAAAATAACAACAAATATCAATGTGAATAACCCTCACCTCCATACCATCCCATAGTGAAGGATTTAATGAAAAGAGATATCAAAATGAATCATATTTATCTTCTATTCACCTAAGTCCATTAAAAATAACTATAAAATACCAGTGGATGAATTTAGGTTCTATCAAAAAATCCATTATGATTCAAGTAAAATAATTATATAAATTTTAATATTATTAATGTTTCAATTTTATATTTAGAAAAATTAAATTCTTTGAAATAATATTCATAATTGAAAATTTTTTTCAAAAAAACATTTGGGTTTCCATAGATGAATTACTATATTAAAATAAATTAATAAGAATGTGTAAATCATGAAATCATAATCAATAAAAAAATTTAATTAAACAAATTGTAAACAATTAATGCCTGTAACCATGACCAGTCCATCGTGTATAATATTTTGAGAAAATTAGCTTTGTTAGTCTATCATGTGGAATCGTATGTGAAATTAATCATCATTAATCCATCATGTTAAAATAAAAGAATATATAGAAAATTATATAATTGTTTCTATAACATATGAGTATGGTCTCAATATATAGATAATTACTAATCCCTGACATTGGTGGATCAATCAAGTATAATGTATAGTAGAATTAGTCCCATTAGCGTAATAGGAAACCCTATGATGAGCTAAAAAACTATGAATTACATTTGTATTTTTGATACTCCCATGGATACCAAAGTTTATATTTTTTTTCCCAAAAAAATAAAAAATTCATGGAATTTTATATAAATACATTATTCACAATATGAAAATTGTTTTTGGTGCTGGAAAACCCATTTAAACCCAAATATCACAATTCATGACATTTAAAACAAATATGGAGTGAAATATTTATTTGTTGTGAAAAAACCCATTAAAACATGGTTTCATTCCAACGTATCAATGGTACACAAAAATAAAATCAAATAAATGGATTTTCAAAATGAAATTTTATATAGGATATAAAATTTATAGAATTCTACTCCTGTATAATGAAACATTACTAAATAATAAATGGAGAAAATTTCGGATTTGAAACATTGAATGATGAATAATATATCAGATACTCCTGATCATAGATCAATAATAAACACATAAATACAAATTTAAATGATAATATTACCTATAAATAACCCCTTTAACATCCATAATATGGGATGAGAAGATATCTAATGATCATATAAGAAGAAAAGAAAATACTAGATAAAAAGGAAACATACATGGAGTTTATCCATCTAGAATGAATGAAATTCACCTGAAATCCATATTAAGATTATATTGATCATTGGGGAATGATTTGTTCATTATAATAAGAAATTTTGGGGTCAATAAATATCAAAAAGTGGTTGTGTACTATTTTATTTAGAATTATGGAGAAATAAAAAATGGTGTCCGTATTATACTTGCAATATTTCATAGTTAGATTTAATTGTTCACTCTAACATTTCACTATATATGGATAACATGTTGTGGGTGAATAGATTCATCAGATATTAAATTTATTCTTCTGTCGAAAATGAATAACCCCTTCTTCTTATTGGTTTTTCATTTCGATTGGAGGATGCATAATTTGGAATAATTGTGCTCCACCTTCCGATAGATCGTGCTTAGACACATGGATTCATGGGAAAGACAACATAATATTCAGTAATTAGGAAAATACACAAGGGATACCTTTTTTCATAAATATCCTTAAAATAAATTAAAGAATGACCTATTAAAAGATCATTCAAAATATAAAGTCACCAATTAAATGTAAAAATTAATGGGACGTTACATCCTTCCATCACCAAAATGAGTATCCAACCAAAGGGACTATTAAAAAAACGGAATACATATTTAGGTCATTATGACATGAATTTCAATCATGATGGGATTATAATTTACAAGTGGTAGTGTTTTATAACTATAATTGCATACAATAATGAATGGAAAAGGGATGATATGAATCATTATATTGCAATATATTTCATACAACCACATATTGGGATGATGTTAGTTAGAGGAGAGTTTTAGGCCCATTACTTTTTAAATAGAAGAAATAATGGTTAATGATATTCAAGCCCATGATAAAGGATGTATAAATACATAAAATATTTATACTAGAAATCACATGATGGATTTGGAATTTAATTTTGGAGACAATGTTTTTATAAGATTATTTTCATTGAATGGTGTCATAATGTTTGGAAATAAAGATAATAAACACCATAAAAATATTAGACACATTAAAATAACTGAAATAAGTAGGGATGTATCATATTTTTTGGAAATTCTAACAATTATAAAAAAATTTCATGATGTGTTGTATATATCATTTTTAAATAAATACACTAAAAAAATTATGAATGAGTTCACTTAAAAAGAATAAGAAATTATAAATTATGTTTGTTACTATATAGAAACAAACAAAACACAAGATATAAGATGGAATGTTTAGAGAAATCAGATGAATCGTCTTGTACAAGTTCTTTTGGGAAATCAAATAACATATTATATAATTATGGAGCATAAGATTCTTAGGAAAGAGAACTAGCATAATATATTCTGAATTTTGTATCCCGAAACATTGTAGGATTAAATTTTTATAGTATGGAATTATTTAACACTGTGGGAATATATATTTCATTTTGGTAGAAATAAATTGAAGTACCTCGATTCATTTTTATGACTGCATCATGAGGTTTGACTCAAAATACTCTATTAATATACCATTCAAACATGAATATTATAAAAATTCAATTAAATTGGTATGTAAAAAATGTACTAAATAAATTTTTAATATTATTTTTTAACACATGTATGTTTTTTATATATTTGTTGGAAATAAATATAATATTCTTTTGGATTTAAAAGACAATTTTTACAAAAAAAATTAGTATTTATTTCAAAGAAAAGGGATTTGTTGCATCTTAACCACTAATCAAAACAATATTTATTATAATATTTGAATATTTACTTTATAATATGGAATTAATTATTGAAATCATCATTTATAAATTTTTGTAGGATGAATTTTTTTCATTTTTATAAAGAGATTAATTTCTTCATGAATATTGAAAAATAATTATTTTTTTGATCATGACTAGATTTTTTTTAATTATAAACATTATAAAATTATATTTTTAATATGTTTAAAATAAATTAAGGTTAAATATAATTTTAATAAATAAAATTTATGTGATTAGATACAATTTCATGGAAATTTTTTATATTAGATCTTTCAATCATTATGTTATTTTTTTGGAGCACACTATTTCATCGTGTATATATATAATTTTTGATTCGATTGTTCCAATTATATTGACTTATGTTCTTAAAAACTATTCCATATTTTAAATAATTATAATTTATACTATCTAATATGTGAACCATAACCTTTTACTATAAATAATGTTGAATATATTTAAATTTTTAACCATGATTAAGATAAAAATGGGATTATTATGTGGTTAAACTAGAATGTAAATGGCACATATTTTCAAAAAATGTTTTTGAAATACAATTCTATTTAGATGTTTATACATATTAAACTATAATAGGAAATAGTTGACCTATTTGGGGTATTTTTTCAAAATACATTAGTGTAATTGATTCATTCCAAAAAACCATATTTGTGTCCTCTCCCACACATATAAAAGGCCAACTATATCCTCCCCACTACATGATTAAAAATCTGTTGGTTTCACCCAATACATACCTAAATAAAATCCTTGAACACATGAAAATTTAATATATCCATTTATATATTATAAATCTATCTAACAATTTTTAAAAATGTAATGATGACATTATAGGAAGAGGTAAATTCATTTAGAGATCATTTTTAATTTTATTTCTTTTATAAAATATTGTGAATATTATTAAATAATTATATTATTACAAAAATATTATGTAAAATATATTAATATAATATTATGTTATTTAAAAAAACTAAATCTACTGCCTTGTATAAATTTGAAATCAAAACTATCATACATGTGTGTGGTAGAAAACTGCCCCATGAACTACATGAACTCATTTTCTATCAATATCTCTCATAGTCATATATAATATTTGGTTTAATATAAATATTATATACATGATCTAATTATAATTATATAAATACAAAATCACAAGTAACTTCTAAAATAAAATTTGGTTTAAAATAAGATAATGTCAACCAGCTGTATTGTGGACTAACTCATTTTGAATCAATGTGATTCCTTTTTTCCTATTGTATAAGAAAAATCATAATGATATATTTAATAAATACATATAATATGTATTAAATAATAATGATACATTTGAATTAAAATATAACCACATCCTTACCATTAAATTCATTAATGGAATGATATTGTATCTCAGCCGTACATACATCATACCATCTTCATGAAGCGATGCAATTCATTTTACATGTAAAACATTCAATGACGACTCTGAAAAAAAATATATAAATGTAATATGATATTTATAACATAAAAAAATCATAATATGGATTAATATCCAATATATAATAATGTTACCATTAATGAAAAAAACAAACATGTGAAAACTGTATAATTAAAAGCCAAAATAATGAAAATAATGACATTAATTAAAAAAATAGTTGTAAAATGTTATAATTTTTTGATATATAACAATATAAAAATTATTGTTATTTATTATAAATATATTTCAAATATAAAACCATTATAATGGAGGATTAATCGTGTTTATTTAATTATAAGTGTGACATAATGTATTTTATATTATTTTCATTTTCATTGAGTCATAATTTTTAAAAATCACATATTCCCATTTATGTAGTTTATATAATTCCAATTTTATATATTTTACATATATAAAAATTTATTAATATGTATTAATATTTCATTTAAATTTTTATCTCCAACAGTTTTTAATTTAAATGTTTCTAAATAGGTAAAAAATAATTGTGCAATATCACATTCCATTTTGATAACTCACTTTCTCCCAAATCTATAACATAATTTTTTATAATTTTTCATTGGTCACTACAATTATATTAGATAAACATAATATTTTTAAGGCTTTTATTATTAAATAAACAATAAACCATTATTACATAGAGGTTTTACATTGAATTTTATTTTATTAAATTGGGAAATAATGATACCTTTATATATTTAAATCAATTAAAACATTTGATGAGAACACAAATTGATACGTTAATTAAATTGATTAGATGATATATAATGAATTATTTGGAAATTCCATTTAATGTGATAATCCATTATCTATAGCCCCAATATATATCAATAGGTCTCATGTGCAAGTCATTTGTCCAATTTGATGTATTTTACATGTAGTTTTAAAATGTGTTGGGAAATGATTTGACAGTAGCAGTATCAGGATGAATGATATCATAACATCAAACAATTTATCATTTAATTACATGAAAATTGAATAATTTTTATTATCCAGGATATTTTCACAATGATAATTTATCTACATGCATTTTATTATCAATTAAATGATTAAATTTCATGATTGTAATGTTATTTACAATTTCAATTAGATTATTTGTTTTTTATGGTCACATTATGGATTAAATGGATTCTGTTATTAGTTATTTATCGTTACATATTGAATATGACTATTACTCATGATATCTCCCTCTATATGTTACCATTATAGATAATTTTATATTTTCATTATTTTTTCCATTATTGAGGTTAAAAAGATAAATCTTTATAATGATTTTGAATGATGATGATAATTTGGTTTTTTGGGTTTTATTTTATTTTCCAGTTAATATTTTTCACAGGTATGTATTTGGTACTCCATAATTTATAAATTAATAATTAATTCATAATTTGACCATTTTTATTTATGATAACAAAATAATATAATGTCCATTAGTGGGTTACTAGAGTTGGGGATACGAATTCCCACCAGAAATGTGTTTATGATATTTTAGTCTGAGGTCCATCAAAACTATGAAACAATTTTTTATTACCCATATACCATAACCTCAAATATCATGTGAAATATTTATTATCTAATAAAAATATGTGACCCATCATCCCATATACAACTCAAAAACTCACAGGTCTACTATACAATGTGACTTTTGGAATATATTCCCATATGATAGAGATTGTTGACTGGAAATGTGGAACTGATCAATACAACGGATAAACTACTTCCAATATAAAAAACTAAAAAAATGTATAATCTATCCAAATACATCACACTTATAAATAATCATAACTGACATAATCTATAAAAATTATTTTATAGCAACATCAATGTTGAATATTCGAGTTATAAATCATTTTGATCGTCCATTGGTTTTTTAATATAAAAAAATAAAAACAATACTGAAGATTCCCTACTACAATCAATGGATCTTACTAAGTACATAGTCTCCAATGGCCAAAATATATTATATTGTCCGATCCATTACAAAACATGTTATTCTTCATATAATATATATATATGATCTATATAAGAAATATAGTTATAATGTATGATGTAACAAATACATTAGAGTAAGGACTCTCCATACCCCCTTATATAATTTATTGTATTACTGTATACAAAATGAAAATAAACACGTCACACAAGTTTTCTGGAAATCATGTGAAAACTAGGGAATAATGAATCCTTGTGAATTAGGTAATAACTTTCATTCAATGACAACATTATAGTCAATCATACCTTCTTTGGTGGTATGATGGATCACAAATCATGTTTCCACCACACACACAAAAGACCATTTTTTGTATGTTATTCATTTAACCACAACACCACTGAAAACACCTTATTCATCATTGATATATAATTTCTTTATCACCTAGATACATCTAACCTGAATAAAATATTTCAATTGATAAATTATGTTTATAATCATCCATTTCATTAACTAACAACAAAAATGGATGGAATATAGTCATTAATCCATATTCTACCCACTACCTTATAACTATAAAAATTGCATCCATCTATGTTTTATGGAAAACAATCATTTATCACATAAATGAAATCAAAATAGCTTGACTAATGACATATTCATTAATGGAAAACTATCATGACCAATAATTACGTAAGGATATGACTAATTTCATAATCAATAGATCTTCATCCCACCTATGAAATTCAGTCCAACACCATCATAATTCTACTGATTCCAATTTATAATATCCCTATACACTTCATGTTAATTTCTTATCATGACCACACAACCAAGAAAAGAAATGAAATAAGAATCATGGTCTACAACCTCTCAAACAATATCATTATCTTGTTGGTACTACCTAATCCCGTAACACCTTCAGGATAGAATATCCTTTGGAATAATCGAACAATGACCAAATGTTTTATTCCAAAATAATTTAAAATCATCACCACACCACATCCCTTTTTTCTTGGACTATCTCATGATATCCTTCTAAAAATCCGGCACAATTGCACATCAAAATCTATATTAGTTTCCACGATTTATAAATGGTTCATGTCTTATATTTTATAATTAATATCAATCATATTGACATAAAGGGATATTATATCCCTTTGAACCCATCACGATGATGAGGACTAATCCTACTCACATTTCTCACAATTCTCCAAACCACAATTAGATGTGTTTCCCATTATATTCATGAGAGGTATAACTATCTAACACATGTAGACTAATCCAAATAATCATGTTACTACTTGATTTGCATAATAGGAATCTTATCTAGGATACACATTTTCCAAATTAAGACATTATTCAAACTAAGGATCTCTCATTTACTTAGTCAACACCTTTACAGCTTGGATACATAGTTTACATGAAACCCAAATTACCCATGTACTAATGATCCATATCATATAGTTCACATAGTAATTATCCATCTATATTGTCCATTTACATTCATGTATGAATCAAACCATGAACAAGTAGTCATATTCAAGTCATTAAATTTAATAAACCATTAAATGGAGTTAACAATCCTCATAAACACCATAAAAATTTATAAAGGCCCAAAAATTTCTTATTGTAACATTCCTGTTCTAGAACCCACCGAGAGGCGCCTCGTACCTGGTCGGTCACATGGCCTCAGGAGAATTCCCCCGATTGCCAGAGGCTTCCAACTAGAAGCAAGGGCTTTGGGTGTAATATTGGGGATAATATTCCTACATTGGTAGAGTAAACAAAAGAAGTACACAAATACATACAACAGGGGAAGCCGTAAATACCTAACAACAGTAACAGTGGAAGACTGATAAAGGAAACAACTGGAGCATATATATATATATAAATGATGCATGATACTTATATGACTATGAAAACATCCCATCAAGTCACAATTTTGGAATACCACATTTATAAACCAAATTGCTAAAGAAAGATGATAAACTCCTAAACCTCGAAAGCCATAGCATGGTCCCATGCTCTCCATATCCACAACAATAAAGAAACTGAAGTCGAAGAGCACTTTCTCAAATATATACCTATAACGACCCATAATTTACATACATTTTTAATACTTCAAAATTGAAGCACACTTATTACAACATATGACAAAACCACAAAGGACCGTATAGGTATAGTGTCTTTAGAAACTGGGAAACATAAACAACTGGTTCATAAATCTTCTACAGTGTCTCCCATTTATTTCATCATATCTAGGGTCCCTTTTAGCATATTCTACTTAATATCCATCTTCCTGACCTGGGGAAAAGAAAACATAAAATGGTGAGCTCAAATGCTCAGCAAGGGATAATAAAGGAAATAAAATTCATAACATATCTTTTTGAAAATTATAACCTCCAAAATAGATCATAATATCTTAACAAGGAATAAATCATAGAAGTGAAAATGAGATCCCCATAATCATAACATGAAACTGGAAACTTTTTGGCATGCACACATAATCATGGAAAATCATTTCTTGTTAGTCATGACTCATTTCCAAGACTACGTTAGTGGACAAAGTCCCTTTCTGAACCGAGTCACCCTCGTTCCGGTCCTGTTTCACTTAACCGGTATAACATACCATTCCAGCCATGTCTATCTGATGGGATATAAAATCTTTACCCAATGCATTGGAGGGAGATATAGGACCCACCCATCTTATAATGAATCCTTTCTTATGTGTGCCACATAATCATAAACCATACATCATAGCGTAACCCATGTAATAAAAATGGGATTCATAAACAACATGACATCATAAAACAATTCATATAAGATAAAGGAATTCATAAAAATATTTCCATCACAACATAATCAAATCTATGTAATAATATGGATAAAAATAGAACCCTTTTATTATCTTAGATGGAAAATAATTTTGATAAAATACTTGAACTTCAATCTTGAGAAAAATATCCTTTCTACTTCAAAAACACTTTTCCTTTTTTAACATGTCATACAATTTTAAACTAAAAGAAGTTGATTAAAAATAAACTTGAAAACATGTAAAGGAAGCTTCTTGGAAATAATGTTTTAAAAATCCATTCATCCCGTATAAGTTAAAAAAACATTCTTCATACTTTTGTCGGAAAAGTCAAAAAGTACCTCGTACGAAAAACAACAAAAGATTCCTTTCTTATTCTTTACTAAAAACTCACCGAAGGGTAAAAATGGATTTAAAAAATTGTAGGTGGATGAAAATAATAATACATATTGATGAAACATGGATGTGGATGATAAAATACACCCCAGTAAATACTTACGAATAAACAATCTCGGATAAAAATGAGATTGTGATATTTTCCCTTACCTTAGGTCCGATTTGCTTTGTACGTGTCCGAAGATCCTGTATAATGGTTTAAATAATGTTATTGACTTATTCCAGAATCAAACATATTGATATGATATCATATATGGTCATATTTTTAGCTTCTTGTTAGTAATATTTCATTTTTACTTGTTACTCGTGTCTTTATTGCCTTTTGTTCTTATGCGTGTTTTTCCGAATAAATTCGTATTCTTCTTTTATGGTTATAGATACCTTATATCAAGAATGGTATTAGTGTAACATATATCATATTTATTCATTCAATTCATTTATATAATTACTATGTAATGATGATCATGTAGAACGAGTCGCATCACATCGTGGAGACGGTATTCCGTACGTACGCACGAGTGATGATATCCTTCCTATGATCGTGGAATTTTATTGGAGTATATATATATTATTTCAGTATCAATATTACTTTATAGTAATCATAAATAGTTACTCATTACACCATTATAACCATCCTTGTAAGGTGGTGGTGGAAAATAGATTACACCACGGCGTGGAGACGGTATTCCGTACGTACGCACGCGCGGTGATTTCATTTTTCCGTAGGATGGATAGAAGGTGAATTAGGGTTGTTTAATATTTATAATAACATATCAGTATGTAAGTAATACTTATGTAATTACTTTATCATGAAACAACTAAAGAAGAAGAAGTTGAAGAAGAATGAAATTGAAATGATCGGTAACGGATATTACCTCTTCTTTGGAACGCCTCTTTGAATCCTCCTCTTAGGGAACTAAGATTGTTCTTTGAAGAAGACCAGGACCTCTAGGATTATTCTAGGGATGTGTAGAGGAGAAAATGGCAGGGGTTGGCCGAGCTTTAGTGCTCAATTTGGTGTGAGGAGGAGGGGGAGGAGGTGCCCTTTTATAAGGGAGGAGAGGGGCACCTTAGGAATATCTCAAAATATTATTTTATATTAAAGTCAAAATCGTTTTATAATGGTTCCAAAGGGTCTTATTTCGAAGCTAAATTGGGGATGGGTCGAAATACAATCAACCAATAGGATTTAAACAATTTTAGGGTATTATTGTAACCTTATAAATTAGATTTAACTCTAAGTTAAATAATTTAACTTTTACCGTGTCTTTTTGTTTTCTTTCACTATAAGGTTAATACACATACTATAACATGCCAAACGAACCCCAAATTGTTTATTATTAATATATATATATCCTTATCTAAGTCATTTGGCCGAACCATAGATTTTTAGGAATAAAATAACAATTAATAATATAATATTTGATTTAAAAACTATTTTGTGTCAATTTTGACACTATTTGATATATGATTTTTGTGAAAGTCATAACAGAATTATATGTTCGAACCAATTGGATTAAATCAACATTAATATATCATAGTAACCTAAAAAATTAGTTTAATTCATAAAAAGTCTCAAATTACATTTATTTTGGTGTTTATAACATCAATTATGTCAATATTTCATTAATAAGATAATTAATGCATCATCATTGTGTCATAAATAAATTAAATTATTTAATGTATAAAAATTACAAATAAAATACCATAATGTAGGACATATTTTTAGCTTTCTAATGAATATTTATAGTCGAATTTATCTTATGTATAACCACATATTAAAAATGATTTACTTATTAAACTTTGATTTTAACTATTTTAACCCTTCTTTAAATAAATTAATAATAAATGTCCTAATCTAATCCAAGTGGGCCTAAATGGTCATATTTTATTCCTAAGTTTTTTTTTGGTCGAATTACACTTGTCCAATAGAATTAGGACATGTGTTAGGGTAATATTAATATCATATTTACCCTTAGTTACCCTATTTACTATTAACCGCGTTAAAAAAGTAAAAAGTTACTATTCACCAAAAATTATTTTCATCTCACTGAACCACATTTTAGTGCTTGATATTAACCATGTCTCTCGGATTTTCGTAATTCCATTCACAGAAGCGGTAAAATTATGTTTTATGCAAAATTCAGTTTTTAACCTACCACTTAGTGGTTTCACTATTCATCAAAAATTGAATGTTTTCAGAAAAATACCAAAATTTCACCCTAGGCTAATTTCGATATTCTGAGTCCAAAAATGAAGTCCATTTTGAAAAATAAAATTTATAAAATTTCAAAAAGTGGTTATTACTATTCATAACGGCTAGTTTTAATAGCATATTGTTGTTTAGTGAAACTCGGTATTGCGTACTACGCAAGCTATCAAGGAAGGTCGCGATTGCGTGTAAAGTAATCCAAGCAAGTGTGTAGTGAAAGATTACTTTGATGATATAAAAACAAAATATTACTCATAAAAATCTCGGGTGTTACATTCTACCCCCTTAAAAAGAATTTCACCCTCGAAATTCGTCACTTTGTAACAAACAGATGAGGATACATCTCCCTCATCATATCCTCAAGCTCTCATGTAGCTTCTTCAAGTTGGTGGTTCCACCATAAAACTTTCACCAAGAGAGTGGTCTTCTTTCGTAGGACTTTGTCGCTACGATCCAGAATCTCTATCGGATGTTCTTCATAAGAATGATCTTGCTCCAGCGGTACAACTTCTGAGCTGAGTACATGTGAAGGATCAGGTATGTACTTTCTCAGGAGAGATACATGGAACACATCGTGAACTTGAGAGAGATTCGGTGGAAGCGCCAATCGGTAAGCTACCTTTCCAACCCGATCCAGTATTTCAAAAGGACTGATATATCTAGGGATCAACTTCCCCTTCTTTCCAAATCTCATAACCCTCTTCCAGGGAGATATTCGTAAGAACACCTTATCACCCACTTCAAACTCTAGGTCTTTTCTTCGGCTATCGGCATAACTTTTCTATCGACTCTGAGCTGCTCTTATGTGTTGTTGAATAGATCTGACCTTTTCTACCATTTCATCAACGAGATCAGGTCCTAATAGCTTTCTTTCCCCAACTTCATCCCAGCAAGTTGGAGTCCTGCATTTCTTTCCATAGAGAGCTTCATAAGGAGCCATCTGAATACTGGAGTGAAAGCTATTATTATAAGAAAATTCCACCAAAGGTAGGTGTTGATCCCAAACTCCTTTGAAATCCATAGAGTAAGCTCTCAACATATCTTCTAGGGTTTGAATTGTTCTTTCAGACTGACCGTCTGTCTGGGGATGATAAGCAGTGCTGAAACTCAACTCTGTATCCAGAGTATGCTGAAGACTTCGCCAGAACTTCAAGGTAAATCTCGGATCCCGATCAGATATAATAGAATGTGGTACTCCATGCTATCTTACCACTTCCTTTACATATATCCTGGCAAGCTGATCTAGAGAGAAATCCTATCTAATAGCAATGAAGTGTGCAGACTTTGTAAGACGATCAACTATGACCCAAATAGCATTATTGCCTTTGGATGTTTTAGGAAGTCCTGTGACAAAGTCCATAGTGATGTTTTCCCATTTCCATTCGGTTATGGGTAATGGTTGTAACATCCCCTTAGAATTTTGTCTCTCAACTTTAACTTGTTGACAAACCAAGCATCGAGAGACATATTTAGCAACATCTCTTTTCATGCCATCCCACCAGAAGTCTCTTTCAGGTCCCTATACATCTTCGTGCTTCCAGGATGAATAGAGAATGATGAACTATGAGCCTCATCCAGTAACTCCTTCTTTATTCGGATATGGGAGGAACACAAACCCGATTCCTGAACTTTATTATCCCATCATAATCAAGGTTGAACTCTGGAACATTTATCACCTTCTTTTGTAACTCTACATCTTCTTTCTGTGCCTCTTTAATCTTCACATGTATAGATGGTTGAACATTCATTTGAGAAAGATAATATTTTTCCCCTTACATTATAATTCCAAGATCTATCCTTTGTAAATCCTTAAATATTGGATCCTTTTTTCTCCTCATCATGCATAAACTAGCATGGTCTTGTCGACTTAATGTATCTGCCACCTTGTTTGCTTTCCCAGGGTGGTAATGGATTGAGCAGTCATAATCCTTAATCAGCTCCAACCATCTTCTTTGACGCATATTCAGCTCCTTTTGTGTGAAAATATACTTTAAACGTTTATGATCAGTATAAATATCACACCTTTCACCATAAAGGTAATGCCTCCAAATCTTTAATGCAAAGATTACCGCAGCCAACTCCAAACCATGAGTTGGGTAATTTTGCTCATGGATTTTCAACTGTCGTGAGGCATAAGCTATCACCATATCATTTTGCATAATAACACACCCCAATCCCTTCTTGGATGCATCACTGTAGATCACAAACCTTTCTCCACTACAAGGTAGTGTGAGCACAGGTGCACTGGATAACCTTCTTTTCAACTCCTTGAAATTCTCTTCACATTCCTATGTCCAACCAAACTTAACTCCTTTCCGAGTCAACTTGGTGATTGGATTAGATAATCGTGAAAAATACTTTACAAAACGTCGATAATATCCAGCCAAACCAAGAAAACTTCAGATCTCAGTTACTGTTGTTTGTCTCGGCCATCTTTCGATAACCTCTGTTTTTGCTGGATCCACAGATATCCCCTCTTTTGAGATTATGTGACCCAAAAATGCAACTTTTTGAATCCAAAATTCACACTTGGTAAATTTGGCATAAAGCTTCTCCTTTCTCAGGGTCTTCAATATAATTCTCAAGTGATCTTCATGCTCTTCCTTTCTCTTTGAATAGACAAGAATATCGTCTATAAAGACTACCACAAATTGATCAAGATAGTCTCTAAAGACTCTATTCATTAGATCCATGAAGATAGCAGGGGCATTAGTAAGACCAAATGGCATCACTATAAATTCATAGTGTCCATACCTTGTACGGAAAGCCGTCTTTGGTATATCCTCCCTTTTGACCCTTAATTGATGATAACCTGAACGAAGATCAATCTTGGAAAAGTATTGAGCTCCGCGTAGTTGGTAAAATAAGTCATCAATGCGTGGGAGAGGATATTTGTTCTTGTTAGTGATCTTGTTAAGTTCTCGATAATAAATGCAGAGTATCATTGATCCATCTTTCTTCTTATCAAATAGAACAGGTGCTCCCCAAGGTGACGCACTAGGGCGTATGAATCACTTATCAAGATTCTCTTGGAGTTGCTTCTTCAATTCTTGCAACTCAATTGGGGCCATTCTATAAGGTGTCTTTGAAATTGGCAAGGCGCCCAGTACGAGTTCTATTGAAAACTCAACTTCACGATTTGGTGGAGGACCCGGTAATTCCTCCGGAAAGACATCATCAAACTCCCGTACAATGGGCATATTCTTAATCGTGAGTTTCTCACCAACCATTTGAGATAAATAACCTTCATTTAGTGGAATCAAGACCCATAAGATGGAAGAGATTTCCACTGGAAGGTTATATTCATCCTTGCATCGATAGACGATCGTAGATTGATCTGGAATATGAAATGTGACTTCCCTTCTTTGGCAATTGATATGAGATCCATGTAGAGAAATCCAATCCATGCCAAGAATCACATCAAATTCCACTAAAGGAAGGATCACAAGATTTGCAGGAAGCACTTTCCCACAAACTTCGATCGGAGAAGAATTATAAACTTTTGATGTGACTGTTGTTCCATTAGGTGTTGTCACAGCTAACTCAACATCTAATTGTTGAGGTAGTACGGTGATACCCTTAGAAAATTTTTCAGAAATAAAAGAGTGGGTGGATCTAGAATCAAATAAAACATTTGATACTTTAGAGTGGATGGTAAGTGTACCTTTCACCACTTCGTTATCGTACTCCACATTGCTGATAGAAATTGCATGCGACTTTCCTTTGTCTTTAGCCTTAAGATTTTGTTGACGTCGACCATCATCATCAACCCTTGGATTTGGGCATTGATTGGCATAATGCCCCATCTCCTTGCACTTGAAACATTGAAGTGTAGTAGGTTCATTCTGTGTATCCCTTCCTTTGTTTGCATCATTAGACATCTTATTCCCATTATCGCGGCATTCAAATGCCTGATGACCTTCCTTTCCACATTTGAAACATTTACTTGTCCCTTTAAGACAACTCCCTCCATGTTTCTTTCCACACTTTGATCATAAGGGAAAGTTCATCTTCTTTTTAGTTTGCTCTTTAGATTTTCCTTTGAATTCCATCTTCCTCTTCTTATCAAACCCATGTGACTGATGGGTTACTCCAATCTCCATCTCGACTTTGAGAGCACATCGAACGATTTCCTCGTAGCTATTGAAGTCCCTTATGGATAACGCCCTTCGAAGATTTGGTTTTAAGCCACTAAAGAATCGATCGATCTTACTCTCAGGTTGGATAATAATACCAGAAGCGTACCTTGCATGTCTTGTAAAATTTTCTTCATAGGTACCAACAGATTCATCATCCCTTTGCTTCAGTTCAAGAAACTCATTCTCCATCTTTGTTCGGAGAATACGAGGGAAGTACTTATTGAAAAATAATTTCTTGAACTCACCCCAATCCATAGACTCAATTTCATCCCTTTTCCTCGTATTATTAATAAGATTCCACCATTGATTAGCATCTCCTTCCAAACGATACACTGCTAGGATGACTTTATTATGTTCAGAACATTGAAGAACTGAAAATATCTTTTCAGTAGTACTAATCCATTGTTCAGCAACTAATGGATCAGTAGACCCACTGAACGAAGGTGGACGCTGCCTCATGAAGGATTCAACAGAATGTTGCTCTTTCCTTTGCTCGTTTGGATGTCCTGCATGATTCATAGCTTGAGAAAGTTGTGTGATCATGGCTACAAGATTTTGCATTCCAGCTCCCATATCGTTTGGTTTCTCAGGGGGACAATCATTGCATTTCCCATCGCATTCCGCATTAACACGGTTCCTTCGGGTTCCAGCCATTGACTAAAACCAAGAAGAATAGTGTGAGAAACACTAATTATAATAGGAAAACCACATAATTCATGAATAAAATTTTCATGCTTAAGGTCTTATCCTAGGTTATTCATGGCCATTTCTAAAACACTAAGATTGTGTTCTATGCTTAGACTTATCCTTAGGGTTCTTACTAAGGCTTTCACATCCTAGTTTCCAAAGGTTGACTATACCCTCCCTCTGATACCAACTATAACGACCCATACTTTACATACATTTTTAATACTTCAAAATTGAAGCACACTTATTACAACATATGACAAAACCACAAAGGACCGTATAGGTATAGTGTCTTTAGAAACTGGGAAACATAAACAACTGGTTCATAAATCTTCTACAGTGTCTCCCATTTATTTCATCATATCTAGGGTCCCTTTTAGAATATTCTACTTAATATCCATCTTCCTGACCTAGGGAAAAGAAAACATAAAAGGGTGAGCTCAAATGCTCAGCAAGGGCAAATAAAGGAAATAAAAATCATAACAAATGTTTTTGAAAATTATAACCTGTAAAAGAGATCATAATATCTTAACATGGAATAAATCATAGAAGTGAAAATGAGATCCCCATAATCATAACATGAAACTTGAAACTTTGTGGCATGCACACATAATCATGGAAAATCATTTCTTGTTAGTCATGACTCATTGCCAAGACTATCTTAGTGGACAAAGTCCCTTTTTGAACCGAGTCACCCTCGTTCCAGTCCTGTTTCACTGAACCGGTATAACCTACCTTTCCAGCCATGTCTATCTCATGAGATATAAAATCTTTACCCAATGCATTGGAGGGAGATATAGGTCCCACCCATCTTATAATGAATCCTTTCTTATGTGTGCCACATAATCATAAACCATACATCATAGCATAACCCATGTAATAAAAATGGGATTCTTAAACATCATGACATCATAAAACAATTCATATAAGATAAAGGAATTCATAAAAATATTTCATCACAACATAATCAAATCAATGTAATAATAGGGATAAAAACAGAACCCTTTTATTATCTTAGATGGAAAATAATTTTGATAAAATACTTGAACTTCATTCTTGAGGAAAATATCCTTTCTACTTCAAAAACACTTTTCCTTTTTTAACATGTCATATAATTTTAAACTAAAAGAAGTTGATTAAAAATAAACTTGAAAACATGTAAAGAAATCTTCTTGGAAATAATGTTTTAAAAATCCATTCATGCCGTATAAGTTAAAAAAAACATTCTTCGTACTTTTGTCGGAAAAGTCAAAAAGTACCTCGTACGAAAAACGACAAAAGATTCCTTTCTTATTCTTTACTAAAAACTCACCGAAGGGTAAAAATGGATTTAAACAATTGTAGGTGGATGGAAATAATATTACATATTGATGAAACATGGATGTGGATGATAAAATACACCCCAGTAAATACTTACGAATAAACAATCTCGGATAAAAATGAGATTTGGATATTTTCCCTTACCTTAGGTCCGATTTTCTTTGTACGTGTCCGAAGCTCCTGTATAATGGTTTAAATAATGTTATTGACTTATTCTAGAATCATACATATTGATATTATATCATATATGGTCATATTCTTAGCTTCTTGTTAGTAATATTTCATTTTTACTTGTTACTCGGGTCTTTATTGCCTTTTGTTCTTATGCGTGTTTTGCCGAATAAATTCTTATTCTTCTTTTAAGGTTATAGATACCTTATATCCAGAATGGTATTAGTGTAACATATATCATATTTATTCATTCAATTCATTTATATAATTACTATGTAATGATGATCATGTAGAACGAGTCGCATCACATCGTGGAGACGGTATTCCGTACGTACGCACGAGTGATGATATCGTTCCTATGATTGTGGAATTGTATTGGAGTATATATATATTATTTCAGTATCAATATTACATTATAATAATCATAAATAGTAACTTATTACACCATTATACCCATCCTTGTAAGGTGGTGGTGGAAAATAGATTACAGCACGGCGTGGAGACGGTATTCCGTACGTACGCACGCGCGGTGATTTCATTTTTCCGTAGGATGGATAGAAGGTGAATTAGGGTTGTTTCATATTTATAATAACATATCAGTATGTAAGAAATACTGATGTTATTACTTTATCATGAAACAAGTAATGAAGAAGAAGTTGAAGAAGAAAGAAATTGAAAAGATCGGTAACGGATATTACCTCTTCTTTGAAACGCCTCTTTGAATCCTCCTCTTAGGGAACTAAGATTGGTCTTTGAAGAAGACCAGGACCTCTAGGATTATTCGAGGGAAGTGTAGAGGAGAAAATGGCAGGGGTTGGCCGAGCTTGAGTGCTCAATTTGGTGTGAGGAGGAGGGGGAGGAGGTGCCCTTTATAAGGGAGGAGAGGGGCACCTTAGGAATATCTCAAAATATTATTTTATATTAAAGTCAAAATCGGTTTATAATGGTTCCAAAGGGTCTTATTTCGAAGCTAAAGTGGGGATGGGTCGAAATCCTATCAACCAATAGGATTTAGACAATTTTAGGGTATTATTTTAACCTTAACAATTAGATTTAACTCTAAGTTAAATAATTTAACTTTTATCGTGTCTTTTTGTTTTCTTTCACTATAAGGTTAATACATATACTATAACATGCCAAACGAACCCCAAATTGTTTATTATTAATATATATATCCTTATCTATGTCATTTGGCCGAAGCTTATATTTTTAAGAATAAAATAACAATTAATAATATAATATTTGATTTAAAAACTATTTTGTGTCAATTTTGACACTATTTGATATATGATTTTTGTGAAAGTCATAACAGAATTAAATGTTCGAAAAAAGTTAATTAGATCAACATTAATATATCATAGTAACCTACAAAATTAGTTTAATTCATAAAATGTCTCAAATTACATTTATTTTGGTGTTTATAACATCAATTATGTCAATATTTCATTAATAAGATAATTACTGCATCATCATTGTGTCATAAATAAATTAAATAATTTAATGTCTAAAAATTACAAATAAAATACCATTATGTAGGAACTCTTTTTATATTTCTAATTAATATTTATAGTCGAATTTATCTTATGTATAACCCCATATTATAAATGATTTACTTATTAAACTTTGATTTTAACTATTTTAATCCTTCTTTAAATAAATTAATAATAAATGTCCTAATCTAATCCAAGTGGGCCTAAATGGTCATATTTTATTCCTATGTTTGTTTTTGGTCGAATTACACTATTCCAATAGAATTAGGACATGTGTTAAGGTAATATTAATATCATATTTACCCTTAGTTACCCTATTTACTATTAACCGCGGTAAAGAAGTAAAAAGTTACTATTCACCAAAAAATTATTTTCATCTCATTGAACAACATTTTAGTCCTTGATATTAACTGTGTCTCTCATATTTTTGTAATTCCATTCACAGAAGCTGTAAAATTAAGTTTTATGCAAAATTCAGTTTTTAACCTACCACTTAGTGGTTTCACTATTCATCAAAAATTGAAAGTTTTCAGAAAAATACCAAAATTTCACCCTAGGCTAATTTCGATATTCTGAGTCCAAAAATGAAGTCCATTTTGATAAATAAAATTTATAAAATTTCAAAAAGTGGTTATTACTATTCATAACGGCTAGTTTTAATAGCATATTTTTGTTTAGTGAAACTCTGTATTGCGTACGACGCAAGCTATTGAGGAAGGTCGCGATTGCGTGTAAAGTAAGCCAAGCAAGTGTGTAGTGAAAGATTCCTTTGATGATATAAAAACAAAATATTACTCATAAAAATCCCAGGTGTTACAATACCCGCATCAATATAATCACTTTGGGCCAACAAGAACTTCCCAAACAGGCAGTGAGACAAAATCCCAGTAAGAAACCACCCAAAAATATGAGCCTAACAATCGGTGAATATATGGAAGGTAAAAGTACATAACATAGTAATAAATGTACTCAGTAGCAAACAATACATAGTATCTAGAATACAATGTACAAACTAGTATGTAGCCACTCAAACAAGTAGAACAAACAGGTAACCCTCTTGGTAGTTTTCTCAGCCCAACCCCTATGGTTCATCCAAATGTTACTAGCAACCCTCTGGGAGGAACACACAATATCACCCCTCTGGTTCAACTAAATAATCGACTCTCTGTGGAATTAGTCACTATCACTTCCCCATATATTCTTGTATCATACTAAAGGTGATCTAGGAAAGAACACAACGTCTCATTCCCCCTATGGCCCGCTTCGAGGAACTACATACACTCTGAGGAAGCACAGAACATCAATTACCCCTATGGTCTCACATCGTATTATAAAGACACTCTTGAGAAGACCTTACGTCCATTCACCATGTTGTCTACTACACTAGTTTTCCACAGTCTTGTGTAAGTAAAATAATCATAGTATGTGTATCACCCAAAAGTGACCTCAAGAACTACTTGGGTAGCATTCTACATCATCTCAGCATGAACGAACTACAATCACACCATCTTACAATACTAGGCATGGGAATACAACAACATTAAAAAGTGTAACTAGACCCAATGATCCAGACAGACAAGAACATGCATGGAAAAAACATCCAAATATTAAAAATTAGCCCAAAACACAATCAAAATCCTCTACTCTAGAAAACAAGCAATGAAGGAAATCAATTGGGCTAAAATGGTAAACACACAATACCCCGTTCAAGGGCATTGATGCAATTTGAACAAAAAACTCAACGAAATTATACTAAAAGTCACAAACCACATACCTTGATGTTAGGAGATCAATATACATGATCCTCAGTGCTTGAATCACCTTATAACATCAAATATATACAAAAACATCAACAATTTTCAACCCATGATAACATGGAAGTGATAAGGAATTGGGAAATGATGTGTTAATAGATGAGAGAAATCACTGCTACGATTCCAAATCACTCAACGGTGTTTGAATTGGAGGATAGATGGGGGTTCAGGGGCTCATCAAAGAACCACGGCTGCTCGGCGCTCTCAGACGATAAATACTTAAAGAAGTTGATTCTATCGATTAGACGTGACCCTGGTGTGTTTAATGAAAAAAAGTACACAGCGTGTACTGTTGGAGTACACTACGTGTACTCACCTTTTTTGTATTCCTATTTAGGTGGCCTCCATTTCGTCCCTACATGGCCATTTGTGTGCCCCTCACATGACCATCATACGTCCTCCAGCAGCATCACTGTATAGGATGTGTTCTTATGAAGTACACAACATATACATTGAAAATTTACAGATTTTTCCTCTTTCCTAAAAACAACAAGAAATGTTTAAACATAACTGAAAATAAGATTAGGGTTCTTACAAACATCCCCCCTTAAATAAATTCATCTCTGAATTTCCATAGCACTACATAGATGAAGAAAAACCGAAAAGTTTCATCCACTGTGCTCGCACATCAGCCTCCCTCTCCCAAGTCCCGTCTGGTACCTACCTATGCTGCCATAGCACTCGTACCAGAGGAATAGATCGGCCACATGGAACCTTTTAATTGCAAACAAAAATCCGTATTGGATGCTCCTCAAATGATGCATCAACATCATGCTCATCCTCCTCAGGTTGAAGGACATGAGATGGGACTAAAACACATCGTCAGAGCTGAGAAACATTAAAAATTTCAGGCATATCCTAGTACCTCTGAGGTAACTACAAATGATAGGAAATTGGCCCAACTCTCTCCAAAACCTGAAACAGTCTGATGTACCTCAGTAATTGTTTACCCTGTCTCCAACTCCTCTTGGGCCCTAAACTCTGTGTGACACACAAGTAAACCATATCACCATCCTTGAACTCTAGAGGTCATCTCCCCTGATCATCATACGGTTGTTGTCGTGACTATGCAGTATCCATCCTCTTCTTAATCAACTCTATCTGCAATTCCGTCACCTGATCAAGACGAGGTCCCATCAAAGATGTCTGTCCTGCCTCAAGCTAACATAATGGTGATCGGCATGGCCTACCGTACAAAGCCTCATATGGTGTCATCTGAAAAGTCATTTGAAATCTATTATTATAGGCAAACTCCACAAGAGGTATATGCTTCTCCCTAGAACCTCCAATGTCTAGAAAGAATGCATGGAACATGTACTCAAACACCTGAATCGTACTCTTAGACTAGCCATAGGTCTTGGAAATGTATGTTTTTCTCAATTGTACCTATGTACCCAAAGCCTTATGAATCCCCTGATAGACCCGAGAAGTAAAACATGCATCCCTATCTGAAACAATGGTGTGTGGATCTCCATGCAGATGCACAATATCTCATATTTTCTACCGTCCCAGATAATCAATGCTGAAGGTCTTCATGATTGGAAAGAAATGAGAAACCTTCATAATTCTATTAACGAAGACCCACAAAACATCATTCTAATGAGGAGACATAAAAAACCACATTAGATAATCCATCACGGCGTCATTCCACATCCACTCAGGAATGGGTAACTGCTGTAAAATACCTTCTAGTCTCTGATGTTTCTCCCTAGGCTGCTAACAAGTAGAAAACATCATGACGAAACCAACAACATCTTTCTTTATACCTGGCCACCAATACTGGTGGTGAAGATCACGATACATATTGGTGACACCAGGATGAACTGCCCAGATAGAGGAATGAATATCATGCATAAACTCCCCACATATATCTACTAAAAAATATACGATACCCTCGAAACGCAAGATCTAATCCTTGACTTCTGTCTATCTAGGAAGAGGGTCCTTTCCACACACACTCCCCTATAGGAATAGGCCATATGAGTCTGATAGGTACCTCATCTGTAGTCGATCAAGAAGGGAAGAAGTAACAGCTACATAAGATAGAAAAGTCTGCCCATATCTGTCGTCCACCACCATATGCATCTCGGTTAATAGAGCCATAAGCTTCCACTCACTACAGGCCTTCTAAACTTCCTATAACTGAGTCCTCCTGTTGAATGCATCAGCCACAGTGTTTCCATTCCCAGGTGTATTGGAAAGCTGAAAGTCGGGGGACTGTAGGTACTCAACCCACCTCCACTATCACAAATTCAAATCACACTATGTGAAAATATACCTGAGGCTTTTGTGGTTAGTGAAAACCAAAAAAATATCTCCTAGAAGATATTGTCTCCAAAAGCCTAGGAAATGAACAACAGTTTCCAACACCAGATCTTGTGTTGGGTAGTTCCTCTTGTGTGGCCTCAACTACCGAGACCCGTACGCATCGACTGAATCTCCCTGCATAAGCACAACTCCCAAACCGACACCTGATGCATCACATTAGAGACTGTAGATCATGCCTGGATCTATTAAGAATAGTATCGATGTAGTAGTCAACATCCCTTTCAACTCAAGAAAGGATAACTAACCTGAATGTGAACATAAAAAAGTCGCACCCTTCTTATTCAGACCTGTCAACGGTGATATTAATCATGAAAAGTCTTCTATGAAGCACCTGTAGTATCCAACCAACCCAAGAAAACTCTTAACCTCAAAGACATTCTTCTATTTCTCCCATGAAACTACTACTCTCACATACTCGAGGTCCACTGATACTTCTGTCTCTGAGATAATGTGGCCCAAAAAGTGAATATGGTCCATCCAAAAGTGTCGTTTTGAGAGATTATCATATAACTGATGCTCTCACAGTGTACTCAAAATTATCTCAAGATGTGTGGCATGGTCATGTAGAGTGTGATATTACACCAAGATAGCATCCATGAAGACCACCATGAAAGATTCCATGTATGGATGGAACACTAGGTTCATTTGTTCCATAAAAACTACAGGCGCGTTCGTTAGTCCAAACGACATAACCATATACTTGTATAGACTATACCAGCTCTGTATGGATATGAGAGGTATATCAGATTGTCTAAAATGAAATTTATGGTAACTGGACCTCAAGAAAATCTTCAAGAACACCTGAGAACCTTTAAGCTGATCAAAGCGATCACAAATCATAGGCAAGGGATATCAGTTCTTTACTGTCAACTGGTTCAACTTCTGATAATCCACCAAAATCTGGTGTGTACCATCTTCCATCTTTACAAATAGAATAGGAAAAACCTAAGGAGATGTACTCGTTCAGATGAAAACAATTTCCTGCAACTCCTCCAACTACTTCTTGAGCTGCTGTAACTCAAGAGTAGCCATCATCTATGGAGGAATGTTCACTAGTTCCGCTCCTGGAGTGAGGTCAATTGAAAATTCTACCTCACAATCTGGGGGCAAACAAAAAATTATTCTATAAAGACATCTCTGAAACGATCCACCAATCGAGGAAAGTATAACTATGAACTCCCCTGCTCATCCAGAAAATGAATAGTAATCTAGGATGTAACATCTCCCAACCCAGGATAATCTGGACTGCTATGCTGGCTTGAACATCCCACTCAACCTTATGATGAAAAGATCCACACTATAGTGATATGAACCTCACCCTATGGTGATAACAGTCGACGACAGCCTGGAAGAGAACTAGCATGTCCATTCTGAGAATGACATCATAGAATGTCATCTCTATGATATAGAGATCCCATAGAAAGTGATACCCAACCCCCTCTAGTGGGAACTCCTTGTACTAATTAACACTGGAAATCCTAGTCCCCGTCGATGTGTCTAGAGTCAAAGTATTGTTAGAGGAATATATGTAGAGCCCAGGGACCTCCACGACAGCAACATAGATAATGCTCTGGGAAATCCCCTGTATCGATAAGAGAAGAAGATAAAACTGAGGCTACAATGATGGTACCTCGAACTGTAGAGGGTTCGAGAACCTTCTCTTGCTAGGTCTGTCTCACTACAAAAGAGGGACATGTTCCACGTCATTGTGACCCTACATAACCGCTCTGAGTTGATCCACTCTGTTGTTGCTAAAATACCAGTGTAATTCCACCATAGCCTTGATCTCCACCACGGCTCGAACGGCTGGAAGAACACCAGTTCCCGGACTAGTAAGAAATTGGTGGCGCTAATCCTGAACGAGGTGTTATGAATGAACCCCTTTCAATAGCTGTTTTTGAGAAAACCTTCCAAAAGCGATGAGGGTGTCCCATCATTCCTCAAGATCGGCACACCAATAGGTCTATAGGGAACTAAGACCTCATATTCCCAACCCTTCTACACTGGTAGAATACCAACTGGCTACCTGAAGATGTGTCTTGTTGCCTCAGATCACCACGCGTAGACTCCCTATGGTGCTTCCTGTTATCAGCTGGTGAAGCACTAACTCTAGAAGAAGAACATCCCTTTCTCTCAGCTACGGAATCTCTCAAATTGTACACTGCAATTAGTGCCATGGAGATGATTGATGGAATGAAAGTTAACTTTATGATATTCACCTGTGAGTGGATCTACCGTCTAAGACCATCCTCAATCTTCTTTTCAATGAACAACCCATATCATCCCTAGAGGGGTGAGAAATTCTGAAGAACGGTGAAATGAGAGGAATACTCCATGATAGAAAGAGTACCTTGATATAGGATCATGAACTCCTGTTCTCGGTCATCCCTCAGGGTCTCTAGATAGAAGTAGTCATAAAATATTCGCTGAAACTCCTCCCACGCCATAACCTGCTGATGAACTGCCTATGATATCACATCCCACCACCTCTTGGTGGAGGCTCATAGCATGTAGGTAGATATCATGACCCACCTTTCTAGAGGCATCTCCAAATGCTCGAATATTGTTGGCATGGCTTCAAGACATGTCTCTGATGCATGTGGTCCTCCTTCCCTTACAAAGTGGGAGGATGGTGCTGGTGGAAAACCCGCGTCAAGTCTTCCATATTCATGGTAGAAGGAGGATCACCCTGGATGGTCTGAATCATCCTCATAATGCCCTCTTTAAACTGTCCATCATCTCTTGTGGCAGGTATAATGGCTAGTGCCAAGACTGGAATGATAGGAGGATCTGCAAGAAATCCCTCATCAGCCATATCCAGTGTATGATCACCACCTGGCAACTGGCATAAAACTAGAGCATGTTGTAGAGCCATGACTCTGCGAGGTCAAACGTACAGTTTAGATCACATTATCAGGGACTGAAAACTAGGAGCATAATAACATAAAAATGTAAAGAAATAATTCAAAAGTTACAAAACATGAATACACTGTGTGTATAACGACTACACATCGTGTTCCCTTAAGTCATTTACATGGGCATTCACTTTTTACAACACTGGTCTTGTATCACCCCAATCACATAGCGTGTTATCCTCACACACAACATGTACCTGAATCTTCTTCCCCTGAATGAGCCCTTCCACATGGTTAAGCGATACAACTCTCCTAAGACAAAACTACATGGCGTGTTCAAGTTTGACATGACATGTACACAATATGATTCACCTGGCCAGTGTTTTTAGTTACACGGCATGTGTACCTAGTTCACACAACACGACGTTTTCCAAAAGGACATGACATGTACTAAGAAGTCCCACCAGACTTAGTGGTTATCTACATAACCTAATATACGACTGACACTTCACGGTGTGTTCCATGAAGACACAACATGTATGAGAAAGGATAACATCGACCCGTGTTGTTCGTGACACGGTCGGGTTACTGAAATAGACTACACGGCATGTTAAAGGTGGAAACTGCATTTATAAGAAGATAATCCACCGACTGTGTTCCTAACATCATGGAAGGACTCCTTGGATTACACTACACGGCGTGCACAAACATTACAGGACATGTTCCCACAAGGTTTTTCCAATCCTGTGTCTCTTCCCACATGATATGTGACACGTTTGGAGAATGCACGACATGTATAAATGGTACACATCATGTACTTATGAAAAGTTGTTTCATTCCAAATAGAAGAACACATGGCATGTAGAAAATACTTCACGACCTGTATTCTGGGTTTTTTAAGACTGTAAGCCTTAAGAACTACTCTGTATCCTAGAAAACACTGAAACAAACAGTAAATGTTCCAAATTCTAATCTGTGAGGGCACATTCTCCATGCAAATTAATGTTTGGAATCATTAACATGTTACAAACCAGGTAAAAAAGTCAATGATCAACCAAATTCTGGTCAATGAGGGCCTATAACACCAAAAGAACCAAAATTTGCCATTCAGTCAGGTAAAACCATAGACAATCAATGCTTTAACTAGAAGTAGATATTTTTATCAAGGCATCTATCACAATAACATTCATATTCAACATAACATCTATCATAACAACATGATATTTTTAATGCATCGTAGATGACATGATATGAATGCATGACATGTGATTTCTAGCAGGTGCCTATATGATGCATGAGATGTAATTCCCTCATCTCATTGGTTTGTGATAGAAATAGAACCTCAATAACATCAATGGTAATAGCACAAAACATGTGAATCACTCAAGGTGAAATCAAATAAACTATAATAATAACAAATCGAGAAAAAATTGCAATAAGATGAGGTAGTTTGGATTTTCCATGCACACGGGTTAGCTACTCCCATGAACATATTATTAGTAAGTACCTATTCATTCTTATCCCAGTATAATGTTTCCATAAAATAATTCAATAGAAAAGAGTTCCTTTGATATCACTTTGTAACATCCCAGTTCTAGAAGCCAAACAGAGGCGCCCCATACCCGGTTGGTCACATGCCCTCATGATCATTTCCTCGAATTCCAGAGGATTCATACTTGCAGATAGGGCCTTGGGAGTGATAGTGGGGAAACTATGCCCTCATTTGAAAAGTACATAGTGGATTTAGAGAAATACATACAACAACGGAAGAAGTAAATACCATAAAATAGTAACAATGGAAGACTGATAATGAAAACAACTAGAGAAGATACCTATATAAATGATGTGTGATAAATATATGTCTAGGAAAATAGTCAAACAAGTCACAATACTGGAATACAACAATGCTAAACCAATGTGTAAAATAATGCAGATAAACTTCTTATCATTGAAATCAATAGCATTGTCCTATTCTCCCCATCTCCACAATAATCAAGGACTTATAGTCGAATGGAACATTTCCATATCTATAACTACAACAATATAATCTATTTGGGCCCAAAAGTATGACCCAAATAGGGTGTGAGTCAAAATCATATTAGGCAACCACCCAAATATTTGTGCCTTATAGTCAGCGAATATATGGTAGGTAAATGTACATAAAGCAGTAAACAAGAAAGTACTCAACATCATACAATCCACAATTTCTTGCATATAATTAAAAACAAGTAAGTATCCACTCATGAATGTAGAATGAAAAGGTAACTCTCGGGGTAGTTATCACAGCCTATCCCCTATGGTTCAACCAACACGTACTAGCAACCCTCTGGGAGGGACAAAAAGTCTCACCCCTCTATACCAGATAAAGAATAAACTCTCTGGAAAAGCACTCACCATTAATTCCCCCTATAGTCTCGTATTGTACTAAATGCACTCTGGGGAATAACTCAATGACAAATTCTGCATTTGGCAGGCATCGAAGAACTACATACGCTCTGAGGAAGAAATCATCGTCAATTCCACCCTGAGGTCTTCCATCATATTATAAAGACACTCCGGGGAAGCCCTTACGTGAATTATGCATGTGGTCTACTACACTATGTTCCCACATCCCTGTGTATGTAAAATTACCATAGCGTGCGTATCGGCCAAATTAACCTCATGAACTACTTTTCTAGCATTCTACAACATATCAGCAAGAAAGAACAATATTTACATCATCATACAATACTAGGCATGGTAAAACAACAACAGTAAAAATGTTAAGTACACCTAACATTACAAATAGGAAAGAACATGCATGGAAACCACTTAAAAATCCTATGAATTATCCCAAAACACAATGAATATCATCTACTCTAGAATACAAGAATAGTATGAAATCAATAGGATAAAAATGGTAATAACACGACATCTTGTTCAAGGGAATTGGTGGAATTTGTACAAAATAGTCAAAGACTTTCAACAGAAAGGAACAAACCACCAACCATGATTGTAGAGACACGAAGCCTGACGTACATAGATATACATTACTTTGGAGGAATACTTAGTACATAAAAAAAACACACACACACAAGGATCGTAATAGTTTAGTGTCTTTGGAAACTCGGAACGTAATCTTCTTATCGTGGTGAAAGATCTTCAATATATCTCCCATAAAGATCTTCCCTTTTTTTTACCTAAAACCTTTCTTTATATCCTGGGGAAAATAAAACATAAAAGGGTGAGCTCAAATGCTCAGTAAGGGTATACAAAAGGAAAATCAATCACATCATATTAATAAGAACATAACTTTTGGAAATCTTAACCTGCAAAAGAGAGCATAATTTCATAACATGGGATAAATCATAGTAGTGAAATGAAATCCCAATAATCATAACTTAAAACATGAAACTTTGTGCCATACACACATAATCATAGAGATTCATTTCTTGTTAGTCAAGACTCATTGCGAAGACTATCTTAGTGGACAAAGTCCCTTTCTGAATCGAGTAACCCTCGTTTCAGTCCTGTTTCACTGAACCGGTATAACCTACCATTTCAGCCATGTCTATATCATGAGATATAAAATCTTTACCCAATTCATTGGAGGGAGATATAGGTCCCACCCATCTTATAATGAATCCTTTCTTATGTGTGCCACATAATCATAAACCATACATCATAGCGTAACCCATGTAATAAAAATGGGATTCTTAAACAACATGACATCATAAAACAATTCATATAAGATAAAGGAATTCATAAAAATATTTCCATCACAACATAATCAAATCCATGTAATAATAGGGATAAAAACAGAACCCTTTTATTATCTTAGATGTAAAATAATTTTGATAAAATACTTGAACTCCATTCTTGAGGAAAATATCCTTTCTACTTCAAAAACATTTTTCCTTTCTTAACATGTCATAAAACCTTAAACTAAAAGAAGTTGATTAAAAATAAACTTTAAAACTTGTAATGTATGCTTCTTGGAAATAATGTTTTAAAAATCCATTCATGCCGTATAAGTTAAAAAAACATTCTTCGTACTTTTGTCGGAAAAGTCAAAAAGTACCTCGTACGAAAAACGAAAAAAGATTCCTTTCATATCCTTTACTAAAAACTCACCGAAAGGTAAAATTGGAATTAAACAATTGTATGTGGATGGAAATAATATTACATATTGAGTAAACATGGATGAGGATGATAAAATACACCCCAGTAAATAACAAAGTATAAACAATCTCAGATAAAAATGAGATTGTGATATTTCCCTTACCTTAGGTCCGATTTGCTTCGTAAGTGTTCGAATCTCCTGTATAATGATTTAAATAATGTCATTTACTTATTACAGAATCATATTCATTGTTATGATATCATATATGGTTCACTTATGACTTTATATTACCCGTTCTTTTGTAAATTCCATGTTAAAGAGCGTTTTGGGTAAAATTGTTTCATTTGTCGTCCGTGTTTTGACTTGTAATTATTCATATGATTACTTAGATCATGATTACTTAATTCCAGAACATAAAACAGGATTAATATATATATATTCAGGATATACATATATATAATAAATCATTAAATGGAATGAAATACACCGTTCATGGAGACGGTAGTCCGTACGTACGCATGAACGGTGTTTTCGTTTCCTTATTGAATTGAATGGAATTAAGTAGATGACATACATATAAATATATAAATAAATCCAGTATCATTATTATGTCATATATTTCATTAGTACATATTATATATACTTTATAATCATTCATGAATGGTTAATCATTGAGAATGAATTACATCGCGTCGTGGAGACGGTAGTCCGTACGTACGCACGAGCGATGATATCGTTCCCATGGTCGTGGAATTGTATTTGAGTATATATATATTATTTAAGTATCAATATTACATTATAATAATCATAAATAGTTACTCATTACACCATTATACCCATCCTTGTAAGGTGATGGTGGAAAATTGATCACACCACGGCGTGGAGACGGTATTCCGTACGTACGCACGCGTGGTGATTTCATTTTTCCGTAGGATGGATAGAAGGTGAATTAGGGTTATTTCATATTTATAAAAACATATCAGTATGTATGTAATACTGATGTTATTACTTTATAATGAAACAACTAAAGAAGAAGAAGTTGAAGAAGAAATAATTTGAAAAGACCGGTAATGGATATTACCTCTTCTTTGGAACGCCTCTTTGAATCCTCCACTTAGGGAACTAAGATTGGTCTTTGAAGAAGACCAGAACCTCTAGGATTATTCTAGTGAAGTGGAGAAGAGAAAATGGCAGGGGTTGTCTGAGCTTGAGTGCTCAAATTGGTGTGAGGAAGAGAGGGAGGAGGTGCCCTTTTATAAGGGAGGAGAGGGGCACCTTAGGAATATCTCAAAATATTTTTTTATATTAAAGTCAAAATCGGTTTATAAGGGTTCCAAAGGGTCTTATTTAGAAGGTAAAGTGGGAATGGGTCGAAATCCTATCAACACATAGGATTTAGACATGTTTAGGTTATTATTTTAACCTTATCAATTATATTTAACTCTAAGTTAAATAATTTAACTTTTACCGTGTCTTTTTGTTTTCATACACTATATGGTTAATAAACTTACTATATCTATAAAAAAGAACCCCAAGTTGTTTATTATTAATATATATAATATTATCTAAGTTATTTGGCCTAACCTTATATTTTTAGGAATAAAATAACAATTAATAATATAATATTTGTTTTAAAACCTATTTTATGTCAATTTTGACACTATTTGGTACATGATTTTTATGAAATTCACAACAGAATGATAAGTTCGAACCAAGTTGCTTAAATAAACAATAACATGTCATATTAACCTATAAAATTAGTTTAAGTCATAAAAAGTCTCAAATTACATTTATTTGGGCATTTATAACATCAATTCTGTCAATATTTCATTAATAAGACAATTACTGCATCATCTTTCTGTCATAATAAATGATAATTATTTAATCCCTAAAAATACTAAATAAATTCCTATGATGTAGATAATTGTATTAGATTTCTGGATACTATTCATGTTCGAAGTTTCATGATGTTTATCACTAGATTAAAATTATTATACTTATAATATTTAAGAAAGTGACATGTTGTCACATTCTTTGGTTTTAATAATAATTAAATTATTTTCATTGAAAAAATTTAATTGAATTAATCTAATCCTACCCTTAGGTGATATGGGTCGTTTTTTTGTCATCCAATAGGATTTTGACATTTTTTAGGGTAATTTTAAAATATTATATTTACCCTTAATTACCCGATTTACCTTTAACTATGGTAAATAAAATTTACCGTAGTTACTATTCATAATTCCCAAAAAAAAATATCCTATTAACATATTTTGGACCCATTGATTCCAAATATGGAATCCATTTTTTAAAATTCAAAACACAGAAGTTGCAGAAATTAAATTAAAATTAATCCCATTGTCGAATAAAAAAGGGTTTCTGTTTAAAACATTGCAAAAGATTGAATTGATTTAACTTACGAATTCAAGGTAAAATCAATGCTAATGACATACATTATATTAAATGGTAAAAATATATTCTATTTATACTTTAAACCCATTCAATATTATAGTTTAACCACATAAGATATTACGATGAAAAAAGTTGTTTTTAATTAAAATATAGCGTGTTTTTACTATTCATTAAAATGTGAAAGTTACCAGAATATTATGAAAATTTTATCCAAAGTAAATTTTTATTTCTTGATTCCAAAGATAAATTTTATTTTGTCAAATTGAACTTATAAACATGTCAAAAAACAGATTTAAAGTGGGTGCGCCATCCAAAGGCGGCAAAACTGCATTTTTTGAAAAATACTTATTTTACCCGAAAATTTTATTTTGTTCTTATACCATGTTCTAGAAATGTGTAAGATGAATAATAATGTTATAAAATTCAAAATTTAGTTAATACTATTCATAATGGCTAGATCATGACAATATTATAATAATATAACATTGTTTATTAAAACCCGGTATTGCGTACAACAGACGCTATCGAGGAAGGTCGCAATTGCATGTAATGCAAGCCAAGTCAGGGTTGCGTGTTGTGAAAGAATCCTTCATTGTTTCGTATAACAGAATACAAACATATTTCATTTATACATTTAATATATATATATATATACATATACTCAATGTTGCGTAGAATAACTATTATCAAAATTGTGTGTCACACGGTCCAAGAATAGTGTTGCGTATAATGCAAGCTAATACGGCGTTGCGTATAGCGCAAGGTAATCTTGGTGTAGAATACAACAAAAGACATTAATGAAATTAAAATAATAATTTTCATAAAATCTCGGGGTGTTACATTCTACCCCCCTTAAAATGAATTTCTCCCTCGAAATTCGTCGGGGTTATAAATGGTTTACTATTTGAAAGTTTTTTTGATAGAAACCCACATCGTAAAAAGGAATACCAAAACTTATCTTTAAAAACAAAAGTATGAAACGTAACGGTTACCCAAATAAACTAATCACTGGGTTTCCACATAGGTGAAAATATGGATATGGAAGAGAAATCTAACCATCATGTTCTGATTGAGAGTGGTAGAGAACATGGCTATGGAAAAGCTAGCAATCACAAATCCATAAATTTGTGATGATCTAAGGTACCATCTGATTCATCAGATATAAGAGCACTAAGACAACATTTTTGGTTTTCAAGATCATTTCCCTAAAGTTGATGAAATTGGAATTAGAAGAAATACTTTCGTGATTTTGGTATAGTCTCACCGTTTGTCGTTCTTTGGACAATCTCCACTTCATCTTTTAATGAAATGAAGTTGAATTTGTCATTCGTGATGTGTTAGCAGATCATGTGATAGAATGATGGGTCATTCCATCTGTCTCAAATAAAAGGTTAGAAAAGTTATCAAAAAATACAAAAGTCCATCTATAGTGATATTAATCATATATGGTTCCTAAAATGAACTTATACTTCACATATCATACTGCTTAATATAATAAAATTAGTTTTCTACTAAACAGGGACTTCATGTAGGTCAGTGGGAGGCGATAAAGGCCAGTCGCACTTCGGTTGTGGGTTCGATTCCCACAGCCTTGTCTGAAGCGATGGGCTGTCGCCCGTCCTGCAGGTTGTCCTTTTTCTAAAACTACATTACTATAACATCACATAAATAATATCAAAAAAAAGTTCTATACTTAAACAATACTAACTTATGGTTAACATAATCCATTAAAATCTTTAGGCTTATCTAAAATACTTCGGTCCAAGCTCATAGTATAAAGAAAATGATTACTTGAAATGTCGCCAACCAAGCATGTGAATACCATCATTTATCCCCCATATATCTTGTTGGTCACATTCCAATCATGTGAATACTTTAATGATGCATTCTCTTGAAAAATATGAATACCCATTAAACCTTAGTGAAAACATGAATGCTGTCAAAAGTTAACTCTTTCCACATACCAAAATCCAAAAATTCTATATACTCAAACCATGATATAACCTTCTCCTTATATCAGTCATGATCTCATGAATACTATCAAACATTTAATTTTCTCCTTATCCCTTAATTATGCGCATATCATCTACATTCCAAAAATATCTGAATAACCTTTCATGGATACTGGTAACTTTAATCAGACAACAATGTAACAATCCTTACATGTCTCTTTATTCCATAGTACCATGAGATTACTTATACAACATTACACATGATAAACATGTAATCATTCCACTACATTCTTAAACCATTGACCGAGCTTCATCAATTCTTTCATCTCACATATCATTTGTACTCTCTTCATCATCATCCACATAAATACTTCCCATACGACCATAATGATTATCTTCATGAGACTTTCCCTTAGGGCATTGGTTTGCATAATGCCCGTACATTCCACATTTAAAACATTTAACCATTGTTGATGTCGTAGCAATACCATTATCCTCTTCCATGGTGTTAACTGAACCTTTTCCTTTTCACTTACTTACTTTGTGTCCTTCTTTTCCACACCCAAAGAATCTTCCAGTTCCTTTGAAACATTGTCCTTGATGCCTCTTCCCACATGATTTACATAGGGGAAATTGAACTTTCTTTCCTCTATGATCATCATGAAACTCCATCTTTCTCTTATTAGCCGAGTCAGGAAACATACCAAATTTTACTTTATTGATCATATTATGAGATTTCTGATTCAGCATAATAATGATGTTTGTACATCCAAATCCCATTTCATTATGAAGAATATCATTCCATTGTCCATCATATTCTCTATTATCGTGAATCATCTTGTTTCTAGCCATTTTCTAAAACCCAAAAAGAATAGTGTGAGAGGAAAAAATCATAATAAAGGGGGAGTAACTTCAATATCTAACATCATAGGTTTAATTCTATGATCCTTAGTGTAATTGTAGTACTATAACCTATACGTATACTTAACCTTAGAGACATCCCTAGACATACCTTAGAAATATCTCTAGGGATCTCACTAAAGTTCTCGCATCCTAGTTTCCAAAGGTTGACTAAACCTTTCCTCTGATAGCAACTGTAGATACCCGAAGCCTGATGTACATAGAATTTACATTAATTTTGCGGAATACTTAGTACATAACAAAAACACACACACACAAGGATCGTAATAGTTTAGTGTCTTTGGAAACTCGGAACGTAATCTTCTAATCGTGGTGAAAGATCTTCAATATCTCCCATAAAGATCTTCCCTTTTTTTTACCTAAAACCTTTCTTTATATCCTGGGGAAAAGAAAACATAAAAGGGTGAGCTCAAATGCTCAATAAGGGTATACAAAAGAAAAATCAATCACATCATATTCATAAGAACATAACTTTTGGAAATCTTAACCTGCAAAAGAGAGCATAATTTCATAACATGGGATAAATCATAGTAGTGAAATGAAATCCCAATAATCATAACTTAAAACATGAAACATTGTGGAATACACACATAATCATAGAGAATCATTTCTTGTTAGTCAAGACTCATTGCCAAGACTATCTTAGTGGACAAAGTCCCTTTTTGAATCGAGTAACCCTCGTTTCAGTCCTGTTTCACTGAACCGGTATAACCTACCATTTCAGCCATGTCTATCTCATGAAATATAAAATCTTTACCCAATGAATTGGAGGGAGATATAGGTCCCACCCATCTTAAAATGAATCCTTTCTTATGTGTGCCACATAATCATAAACCATACATCATAGCGTAACCCATGTAATAAAAATGGGATTCTTAAACAACATGACATCATAAAACAATTCATATAAGATAAAGGAATTCATAAAAATATTTCCATCACAACATAATCAAATCCATGTAATAATAGGGATAAAAACAGAACCCTTTTATTATCTTAGATGGAAAATAATTTTGATAAAATACTTGAACTCCATTCTTGAGGAAAATATCCTTTCTACTTCTAAAACATTTTCCTTTCTTAACATGTCATACAACTTTAAACTAAAAGAAGTTGATTAAAAATAAACTTGAAAACTTGTAAAGGAAGCTTCTTGGAAATAATGTTTTAAAAATCCATTCATTCAGTATAAGTTAAAAAAAACATTCTTCGTACTTTTGTCGGAAAAGTCAAAAAGTACCTCGTACGAAAAACGACAAAAGATTCCTTTCATATCCTTTACTAAAAACTCACCGAAGTGTAAAATTGGAATTAAACAATTGTATGTGGATGGAAATAATATTACATATTGAGTAAACACGGATGTGGATGATAAAATACACCCCAGTAAATACCAAAGTATAAACAATCTCAGATAAAAATGAGATTGTGATATTTCCCTTACCTTAGGTCCGATTTTCTTCGTAAGTGTCCGAACCTCCTGTATAATGATTTAAATAATGTCAGTTAATTATTACAGAATCATATTCATTGTTATGATATCATATATGGTTCACTTATGACTTTATATTACCCGTTCTTTTGTAAATTCCATGTTAAAGAGCGTTTTGGGTAAAATTGTTTCATTTGTCGTCCGTGTTTTGACTTGTAATTATTCATATGATTACTAAGATCATGATTACTTAATTCCAGAACATAAAACATGATTTATATATATATATATTCATGATATACATATATATAATAAATCATTAAATGGAAAGAAATACACCGTTCATGGAGACGGTAGTCCTTACGTATGCATGAACGATGTTTTCGTTTCCTTATTGAATTGAATAGAATTAAGTAGATGACATACGTATAAATATATACATAAATCCAGTATCATTATTATGTCATATATTTCATTAGTACATATTATATATACTTTATAATCATTCATGAATGGTTAATCATTGAGAATGAATCTCATCGTGTCGTGGAGACGGTAGTCCGTACGTACGCACGAGCGATGATATCATTCCCATGGTCGTGGAATTGTATTTGAGTATATATATATTATTTCAGTATCAATATTACATTATATTAATCAAAAATAGTTACTCATTACACCATTATACCCATCCTCGTAAGGTGATGGTGGAAAATAGATCACACCACGGCGTGGAGACGGTATTCCGTACGTACGCACGCGTGGTGATTTCATTTTTCCGTAGGATGGATAGAAGGTGAATTAGGGTTATTTCATATTTATAATAACATATCAGTATGTAAGTAATACTGATGTTATTACTTTATAATGAAACAACTAAAGAAGAAGAATTTGATGAAGAAATAAATTGAAATGACCAGTAATGGATATTACCCCTTCTTTGGAACGCCTCTTTGAATCCTCCACTTAGGGAACTAAGATTGGTCTTTGAAGAAGACCAGGACCTCTAGGATTATTCTATGGAAGTGGAGAGGGGAAAATGGCAGGGGTTGGCCGAGCTTGTGTGCTTAAAGTGGTGTGAGGAAGAGAGGGAGGAGGTTCCCTTTTATAAGGGAGGTGAGCGGCACCTTAGGAATATCTGAACATATTATTTTATATTAAAGTCAAAATCGGTTTATAATGGTTCCAAAGTGTCTTATTTCGAAGGTAAAGTTGGGATGGGTCGAAATCCTATCATCCAAAAGGATTTAGACAAGTTTAGGTTATTATTTTAACCTTATCAATTAGATTTAACTCTAAGTTAAATAATTTAACTTTTACCGTGTCTTTTTGTTTTCATACACTATATGGTTAATAAACGTACTATATCAATCCAAAAGTAACCCAAGTTGTTTATTATTAATATATATAATTTTATCTAAGTAATTTGGCCGAACTGTAGATTTTTAGGAATAAAATAACAATTAATAATATAATATTTGTTTTAAAAACTATTTTATGTCAATTTTGACACTATTTGGTAAATGATTTTTATGAAATTTATAACAGAATGATAAGTTTGAACCAAGTACTTAAATCGACAATAACATGTCATATTAACCTAGAAAATTAGTTTAATTCATAAAAAGTCTCAAATTACATTTATTTGGTCATTTATAACATCAATTCTGTCAATATTTCATTAATAAGACAATTACTGCATCATCTTTCTGTCATAATAAATGATAAATATTTAATCCCTAAAAATTATAAATAAATTCCTATGATGTAGATAATTGTATTATATTTCTGGAGACTATTCATGTTCGAAGTTTCATGAATTTTATCACTATATTAAAATTATTATACTTATAATATTTAATATAGTGACATGTTGTCACATTCTTTGGTTTTAATAATAATTAAATTATTTTCATTGAAAAAATTTAATTAAATTAATTTAATCTGACCCTTAGGTGATATGGGTAGTTTTTTAGTCAGCCAATAGGATTTTGACATTTGTTAGGGTAATTTTAAAATATTATATTTACCCTTAATTACTCGATTTACCTTTAACTAAGGTAAATAAAATTTACCGTAGTTACTATTCATAATTCCCAAAAATAAAAAGTATCCTATTAAGATAATTTGGACCCACTGATTCCAAATATGGAATCCATTTTTTAAAATTCAAAACACAGAAGTTGCAGAAATTAAATTAAAATTAATCCCGTTGTCGAATAAAAACGGGGTTTTGTTTAAAACATTGCAAAAGATTGAATTGATTTAACTTACGAATTCAAGGTAAAATCAATGCTAATGACATACATTATATTAAATGGTAATAATATATTCTATTTATACTTTAAAACCATTCAATATTATAATTTATCCACATAATATATTACGATGAAAAAAGTTGTTTTTAATTAAAATATAGCGTGTTTTTACTATTCATTAAAATGTGAAAGTTACCAGAATAATATGAAAATTTTATCCAAAGTAAATTTTTATTTCTTGATTCCAAAGAAGAATTTTATTTTTTCAAATTGAACTTATAAACTTGTCAAAAACCAGATTTAAAGTGGGTGCGCCATCCAAAGGCGGCAAAACTGCATTTTTTGAAAAATACTTATTTTACCCGAAAAATTTATTTTCTTCTTATACCATGTTCTAGAAATGTGTAAGATGAATAATAATGTTATAAAATTCAAAATTTAGTTAATACTATTCATAACGGCTAGTTCATGACAATATTATAATAATATAACATTGTTTATTAAAACCCGGTATTGCGTACAACACATGCTATCGAGGAAGGTCGCGATTGCGTGTAATGCAAGCCAAGTCAGGGTTGTGTGTTGTGAAAGAATCCTTCGTTGTTTCGTATAACATAATCCAACCATATTTCATTTATACATTTAATATATATATATATATATATACTCAATGTTGCGTAGAATAACTATTATCAAAATTGTGTGTAACACGGTCCAAGAATAGTGTTGCGTATACTGCAAGCTAATACGGTGTTGCGTATAGCGCAAGGTAATCTTGGTGTAGAATACAACAAAAGACATTAATGAAATAAAAATAATATTTTTCATAAAATCTCGGGGTGTTAAGATGATGTTAATAGATCAATATATTTTAACCACGGGGCTTCGATCGCCTTAGAATGTCAAATATCTACAAAAATGTCTACAAATTTCAACCCACAATAACCTAGAAAAGAGAAGGAATAGGGAAACGGTGGTCTAGGAGAAGAGAGAACTCACCCCAGTGATTCCAACTCACTTACTGGTGGTTGAATCAGAGGGCCGATAGGGGTTCATGGGATTGTCGAAGATCCTTGTCTGCTCTGCGGTATCAGATGAAGATGACCTAAAAGAAGTCAATTCGAGTGATTAGACGTGTCCCCGATGCATTTAATGAAAAAAAGTACGCGGCGTGTACTTTTGGAGTACACAGTGTGTACTCTCCTTTTCCGTACTCCCTTTTAGGCGGCCTCCATGTCAACCCTACATGGACGTGTGGGTGGCCATGACATGGCCAGCATGCAGCCTCCTATGACATCTAAGTAAATGGCATGTACTTTGAAAATTATCAGATTTTTCTCCTTTCCTAAAAAACGACCAGAAAACAAAAAACATGCCAGAAAAAAATATCGGGGTTCTTACAACTATCTAAGTTTTCACCATCACATCAGTTCATATCTCAAACTAAACATCCCAAATAATATACTATATCACTTTATATACAGGTATACATAGAAAATCAGAGAGTTATATATGACCAAATACTCATTGAAAATCATGATAACCCAAATATCACCAACATTATAATGTCTCTGCTCAGGTGTCATACATCGATTCCCCAAGCAGGTTCACAACATTACCAAAAGCACTACTCCAATAATACAGAGACTACTAACCACCTATGAGGGTCTAATTATTAGATCATGAGGAGACTATACTTCTTATGACCATTTATCAATGTAATATAATATCTAAAAGAAAATAAATTACCAAAACAGAACACAATAATAATAATAATATCTCTTGAGGGACTATGCCTGAAGTACAATGTTAATATTGAACAATAAATATGTTATGATCATGTATGTGCCATGTGTAAATATGAATCATAAAATTTAATGAAAATAAAGACACCAATGTGATTACCAAACCAAATATGGTACCCCAATTAATGCTCCGTCACATCTCAACTATCTAATAATGGGACTTTTTAATTGACATATCCTTCATTAATACAATCTATTTCGGCACCGACCATGCATTTGAGTATGGTGTGAGTACATCTTAGTAGGTCAACACCAACAATGTCTAAAACAATTAAAATAAACAATAGTTTTTTTAATTATAATTATAATATGTATAATTCATAAATAATTAATATATAAATTTTTTAAATATTTTCAATTTAACCACATCTATCGTTAGGTTCTAGTAGACTCCCACACATTAATTCCGTCTTTAGTCCTTGTCCAAATCTAAAATATTCCCAAGAGATACCACCCGATTGAATTTCCATGTCACCGTTATTGTTTCCAAATGAAGGACCATGTTTCATTTCCCTAAATCACACAAATGAATGACCATGTTAACATTCATTATTTCACACAAATGAATGAATGTGTTACAATTCATTAATTCTCACCACTAAATGACCATGTTACCATTCATTATTTGACAGTTATGAATGAACATATCACAATTCATTATTTCACACAATTGAATGACCATGATTCCATTCAAAAACACATAATTAATTCAAAAATTATTTATCCACACTAATGAAATTACTAATTCAACAAATTATTAAACAAAAAAAATCCATTATTTAATATAAAAATTAACTAAACACATAAATATTATTAATTAACTCATCAAATAATTAATAAGATCAATTTGTATATTTAATTTTTCAATTAATAAATTAAATAAAATAATGTAGTTAATTAAATAATTAACTAATCATATCAACTACTATAATTTATTCAACAATTAACAAATCACATCAATTACACTAGTTAATTAATCAATTAACTAAATACGTCAATTAATCAAGATAATTTAAAATGTATTTAATCTCATGAACAAATCTAGTAATTTGAAAAAAAATATAATCAAAACAATATTATTATTTCATTTCATAGATAATTAATCACATAAAATACATTAATTAATTCAACGATTAATTAATCTAACCAATACATTCAATTAATTCAACTGCTAATTAATGATGTAAATACCACTAGTAAATTACAAAATTGGTTAATCAGTCCAATAAAAACAATTATTTAACTAAAAAATTAAATAACAAATTTACCACCAATAATTAAATCTTCAATTAATTAATCTGATCAATCCCATTATACAATAAAAAAATTAAATAATCACATTACATTCCATAATTAATTCTTTAATTAATTAATCCCATGATTCCCATTAAATAACTAAAAATTTAATTAATCTTATAAATATCATTAATAATTAAACACTTAATTTATCACACAATAATATTCATATAATTCCCTAATTAATTATGAATATCAATTTCATTAATTAATTCATCTATTAATAAGTTTATATCCACAAGTTATTACCCTGTAATTAAACATCAAATTGAAAATCTATTAATCTTACAACTAATTCTAAAATTAATTATCTCAATTTATATAACTCACTAACTTATAATTAATTCTTAAATTAATTACGTTAATTCATATATCTATATAACTCATAATTAATTATACAATTAATTATATAAAATAATATATCTTGATATATCATAGTTAATGATAAAATTAATTATCTCAAATCACATATCATGAAAAGTCGTATTAAATTAATTTTTTTATCTCAACACATATATCTTAATATCTCATAATTAACTCATAAACTAATTATTGTCAGCCAATTATCTCAATATCTCAGAATGAATCACCTGAATACATATATAAACTTAATATACCTGAATTCTATACTTAATGTATCCATTAATTATATAATTTGATAAAACTATTACCACATAATTAAATCCCTAATAATAATAAAATTGGAATTCCCCTTAATCTTATGATCAACTCCACAATTAGTCATATATTTGAACAATTTATAAAATAATCAATTTTCCAAAATCTAAATTAAATATCCCAAAATATATAAATTAATATATAAATTAATTATCAATTTTGATATCATATTATACCCATTATTAATTCAATAATTATTTATCAAAATAAAAATCCCTTAAATCAAATGACTACTACACCAATTAATCAATTTTCCATTATCAAAATCACAAATCCATAAATAGCATAATTATATCAATAATTAATTATCTATGTTGAAACCACATAAAACCATTACCAATAACCCAATTATTCCTAAAAATGGAAATACACATAATCCCTTGATTAACAACTCATTTTATCTATAATTTCAATAATAATCCAATTAAACAATTGTTCATTATCTTAATCAAATATTGATAAATGACAAATGAATCCATATGTTAGTTTAATAATTATAAATAATATTGAACCCAAAATTAATTAACCAATAAATCTCTAAATTGGAAATCTCATTAATCCCATCATTACTCCCCAAATTAATCATCAATTTCAAAAATAAACCAATATGTCAATTGGACAGACTAAATAATAAAATATAATAATTCTAATTGATAAAGAATGATAGAAATTATAAAACATTTAAATAAATATATATATATCATTAAAATAGGAATTTAATATTATTCCACTATGAAAAATTAATCAATTAATAAATACCCAATAAAAATCCTAAAAATTTGAGGAGCTCAACAATGTAGATCATGATCTGAATTTGGAAGACCCTAAATCAAGATTAATAAAAATATATTTCATAAAAGATTAGGTCTAGATATAGAATCAAAGATCGATATCTTACAAAATTGATATATATCTATCTAATGAAATGTTTTATATTTTAGGAATAATGAATAATGAATGTCGGAATAATGAGGGAAGAATGGGAGAAAAAACCACTTACTAGAAGAGAAGAGGCCTTAAATCATGGATTTGATTCATGATGGTTGGTGGTTAGGAGGGATTGAAATTCATCAAGAGAGATCGAAAAACATGAAATATTACATATGAACCAATGGGGATTGATTTGGTGTTATTCAGGTGGTTCATAAAATTTTAGAGTTAATATTCCCATATAATTATTTCACAAAAATGGTTTCCTGCAAATGGGCACACGGTCTGCCCCATCTAATCCATTATTTCTTAAAATTTCACCCAAAATATCTATGAAATAAACCCCTACAGTATAGAACACATTGTAAAATAGTACCTATAAACGATCCTAATATGTCCCCATAAATGATCATATCCTTACAATCTTTCCATCTTATAGCATTTTGTCCTCAAGCTACACACCCAAGCAACCCTAATATTCTAATTATAAAAGATTAGACCACTGAGGCCGCATATTTGATTCTTTATCCACATATTCTTCATACCCAAATCCATGTTTCCAAAAAACATTAACTAACAACAAAAAAATTAACGGCAACACATTTTACTTTTGATCTAACACAAGTACAAGTTTCTAATCAAAGAACAAATTAGTCTCCTGATTAACTTTCCCAACATACCTGATGATTTTCTCAACACACTATTACCAAAAAAATTAATGGAACCACTCATCATTGAAACACATAAAATCCATACAGAGACATTTGGAGAATATGTACATCTACAACTTACAATGATAACTTTACCTCTATCAGAGGAATTTAAGTATTCTACACAGAGGTTCATCATTGGTATTATGATGATACCACTTTGAATCAATGGTTATACTGCACAAACTAAATACTGAATTATCACACCCCACCAAAGGTTTACCATTAACTATATCTTCTTGAATAAATCAACCATGATAGTATTCATTGACAATTTGACTATCTGAAAGACCTCATCCATAAAATCTAGAAGTTTTACCTTATACCACCCAACTCCATATATATTGATTCATAAATGTGACCTATTCAAGGAACTATATATCATCAAAAAACAATTTTTAGCTTGGTTCAATGAAAATGTTTTATCAGCATACCAAAGAGAACGTTAAGGTAATATGAATGATCTCACAAATTAAAAGTATGATACCACCACAAATCATCCACCACTAATGTTGCCTCCAATAATAGAAACACCTTAACCTTTAAAAAGTATAATGCATCCATGGACTCCCACAATTCACCAAAAAGATCCTAAACAAGATGGTCCCCCACATATCCAACCCCCATGTTCCCAAACTACGGAATTCATAGAACCCAAAAAAACCACATCAAGAGACAGAAAAACCAAAAATTTATTCTAATTTCATAATACTAACATATTTAAGAAGAGAAATTCATACAATATCTGTTAATTCATTAACCATTTATCACATCAAATGATGTAAACAAAAGCATTATCTCTCCCATTAACCATCATACACTTTGTTCCTAGTTATCAAGGGTAAACACATTATCATTAATTGAATTTTAATATTAATTAATCAAAAATTTATATTAATCTATGAAATAATTAATTAATCATTCCAACCTTATTATTCTTGTTTCTCATTAAACTTCCATTATTTATATTTATTAAATCACATTACCACATTTGATTTCAAATTATTCTCTTTTTCAAACATAATTTCACATGATAAGAATTGTTTTATGTCTAAAAAAATCTGGGAACCCCTTTTTCTCATCAATCCCTATAATGATGAATGTTCATAGAACAATCCATAGATTCTAGAATGATACATAAAACTCATCACTCATTTCATTAAAGGCCATGAGACAATGTCAACAAATCTATGTAAATAAATCACAAAAAAAAGGTGCCTCCCATAGGGAAATGTTATTCATATGTAATAGAAAATAATACAAACAAAAATACCATAATTAGTACGTGGGTTCTCCCCAATACATGGTGCGGCTACACCCACAGACAATAACATAACCATGCCTCAAATAATCCTAGTATCACTTCTACCATTCTTATAAAATAATTTAAAAAATGTTGAAAATAAAAATGGAACCTTCATACCAGTATTTATCATCACATCCCTGGGTCCATGCAATGGTTCCCCCGAGCTAGTTTACTACATGACCTAAATTATAACTCCCCATATAGTTCAAGCTACCTAATTGTACAGAAGGTTTGATAAGACGATCATGGGGATATTATACCCAATTGTTTTTAATTTTTTAGAGTAATATAGTAGTGAAAATAAATAAACATCATTAGAAATAGATAACCATAAAAATAACAATATCTCATAATGTAACTGATAAACCATATAGAAAATTATATCCCTAATAAAAGTCAACATAAATCAAAGCTGGTATACAATTAAACCTCACTGTTAAACCCTCAATAGTTATCTAAAACATTCCATTTCATTTATAATTTAAATATATACAATGTTAAAAATTCATTGAAAAAAAAATCATAGATAAATAACAAAATCCCACCTATAGTAACAAGAAAAATCCATGAAACACCAGATCTCAAACACAATTTTAGATTCTCCCCATGATATAATAGCCTATACATACACATGATGCGGTTATATTCAATTATCATATGTGAAATTAACATAAATTGAACATAAATTTTCTAAAAAAACACATTTTTATTGCTTACGATGAATATTTAGTTTCATAAATGTTTTAATAACGATATCCAAATGGTACATAGTAACTATTATTACTTAAGAGTAAAAAAAATATCATCCATGAAAAATATAAAAATGTGTCCATGAACTAACAAATTATTCATTTAATCAAATCCATTAATATAATGATAATGTTAGTAAGACCAAATTGACGAAAACAATCTCAAAAATCTCATACTATATCCAAAATGATGTCATAGATATATCATGTCCTTGAGCTCTCAATGGCTAGTACTCGACTGAAGGGAAATCATTGAAAACCAACCCAAACCTCTATTGTGAAACCCCTTTTTATGGTATGTAAACCTTCCCAAATTATTTTCATATGTTTGAATGTTGCTTATGGTGTTTTTGTTGACTTTGGAGTAATTTTTTGGGGTTTGGGGAAACAAGGTGGTTTATGGTAATCCCATGGTTTATCCCAACCGTGTTTCCATACATTGGAAGGAAAAAACTAATTCCATATCATTGTGGATGTAATACGATTTGGAAATCTATTTGATATATTTCAATCAAAATATACACTAAAACAATTTTTTATCCACCAAAGTCCATAGGATGTTATCCCCTCGATGTATATGCGATCCAAACATGTTCCCAGGGGATTCGAGGCTAGATTCTTGTGGTAAGTGCAAACACGTCATCATTTTTACGGTTTCTAAGATCAAATATTAATTAGACCTATTTTTCATAGATATATGTCATATATGGGTATATATAATAGTTATTATTCCAAATAAGGTTTTATTTAGTGTTTTTAAAGGTAGGGGAGGAGATCATGTGATGTTTCTTGGAATATTGACCAGGAATCTTGAGCGTTCATCGACTATTGACAGTTTTCAACGAATCAGGCGAAGTATGGGGCTTCACTCTCATCAACCCTTGCTAAAATTGATTGGAATGCTTCAAAATTTAGTTTTTTAAAAATTATAATGTTGTTTCATCTGTATATTTTTTAAACAGTCTTTAGTGATGGGTGGTGGAAAACATGGAAATATGTTTTTTTTGGGAAAATGCCTAGTTTTTTTTATTTTAAATGGGTGTTTTTAAAGTATAGATCTTCAGGAATTTTGTAAAATTGATTTATTTGAAATATTTATAATAGATATATATGTTTCTTAAAATATTTACTGTTTTGAAATTGGATGTTTGGAAAGAATTCAATAAACAAATGCTTTTAATAGAATAGGTGAAATGGTGTGAAATAGCATATAATTGTTTTTGATTTTGGGAAATAATGGTGTGTGTATCATATTGTATTACTAGGAATGGTTGAAATATGATCATGTTTCTGGTTCCAAATTTTAGATGGAACTTGGTAAATAATTACCTTGTCACTACATAGTTGATCGATGAGGAACCACTCATGGGTATTCAACTTTCATAAAAATGAAAGTATATTATGTATTTGTTGATTTTTGGAGTTTATTGGTATTCCAATGTAGTATTTAGTATTTTTTAAGGATTAATTTGATTATTTTCCTGTATAATTGATTTCTAGAAAACATGGGTCACATGGATTTAGTTTTTTAGTTATAAACAGTTTCGAGAATTGTTTAAATTTAGTTATACATTGAGTTCAGAAATTGGTTTATATAAACTATTTTATATAAATTGTTTTGACTATTCTATCATAGTGGCTTGAGTTGGGACGTCACTAGGGAAGAACAACTGATTTTATACTCACCCTTGATTTGTCCCTTTGGTACTTTGGGAGATTTCATCTTCCAGGATGTATTAAAATGTATGGGGTAATAGGTTTTTATTAAAACTTCTTCTATTGTTGAACTATCTTGTGGTGGTGGATCACAGAGTTGGTAGACCCTTAAGTCAGTTGGTTATATTTTTTCAATTACTAATTTTACCAACACTATTATTTTGATTTCTAGTTTTCTTCATTTATAGATCATTTTTTGGATCAATTTGGTATAAATGTTGTTCTAAATTGTCAATATTTTTCTATGCACGGTATAATTGCTATTGATTTTTGTTAGTCAGTTTATATTATTTAATTAATTAGGTAAATTTTCCCATAGTAGTCATTGACACCATTCGACATTTATTTCCTAACATTAGTGTCTTGGAGTTATTTCCTAAGTCTATGTAATGACTCATTGTAATCTCTATCCATTGAGAAGTACCAGGTCATTAATATGGTATCAGAGGTCCGTTGATGTTGGAACAAGTAGCCTTGAGGTTTCATAGTATTAGAATTTAAATCCTTATTTCCTATTTCATGGGTGGTATTATATGAAATGGGTAGGATCCTTGGGTATTTAAATGTAGATCATAAAATTCCATAGCAAACCATTTTATGTTGAACATCAATATACCAAGGAGTTGGTCATGTAAGTTTATTGAAAGTACTAGTAGGATAGTGGAGTCACTTTTTCTTGGGTTTAGCTAATGAGTCTAGCTTCACATAAATTTTTTATGAATGAATTCCCATTAGGATTTCATTCCAAATTTGTATTAATGATATTATATTTGGATCATGGATTAGGTTTGGTAAAAAATGAAGAAAAAATAACCAAATGAAATAAATTGAAAAAGTAATATTTTATGTCTTTGGAAAATGTTTTGATTTTCAAAAGAACGATTGTTTACGTTTTTTAAATGCTTATATATCTAAGAAAACTTTTTGATATTTATCTCATAAAATTTTAAATTACATGAAAATAAATATCATACAGCGGGATACATATAAAATGTGTTTTTTGGTTATAAAATGGAACCCTATAGGAGGTATAGAAACCAACTGAAGGAATCTTTCAAAAATGTTGGTGCACATCAGCCACATGTGTACTGAAGGATGGAGAAAATTATAGTCCATGAATTCATAGTTGTGTAGATAGGGAACTAAAGGGAGGATACAAGATATGTGGACCACTCTATCTAGTTTTATAAGGATAATCCACCAATCAGTTAGGGTGATTTGGAAACAGAGAGGGAAGAGGGTTGGCTGGCCAAGATGAATCGAATCATTGAGTTCATCGGCACACCTGTATACATAGTGGTGAAACTAGAAGAGATCATGGGCTGTTTCTACATATAGTGTTTTTCATGATAGGGGAGGAGATCATGGGCTGTTTCATGGAATCATGACATGGATTCTTGAGTGTTCTTTGTCTGTTTTCTATTTTAGTTGAAAAAAGAAATGTAAGATGCTTAACTCTCATATCCCCATGATGAAATTTATTGTAATGCATTAAAATTTATTTTTTGATGAAAATTATGTTGTGTTTTTTCTACTATAAAATTGTTAAATCCAATTAAGTGACTGGTTGTGGAAAACTTGGAAATTTAGTGGTTTTTGTGAAAAATCCTATTTTTTATTTCAAATTGGAATTTTTAAATTACGGATAAATTTTAATTTTGTAAAATATATGTAATTAGAAAATTTTCTAGTAAATATATGGGTTTTTGAAATGATGTAATATAATTAAATTATATGGTACTAAAGTTTTCAATTATAGGGAAATTTTATTAAAACATGTGAAATTGTTTGAAATTGGTTTTGGTTTTTGGATAACATTTTTGGAGAATCATATTGTGTAACATGGAATAGTTGAAATACATTCTTGTGAATATTTTAAAAGGTAAAATGGAATATGGATAAAAAATAACATTTGAAGACTAGGTATGTCGATTAGAAACTGCTCATGAGTATGGTATTGTCATATAATTTGTTTCATTTTTTGTAGTTGTAGTTGTGTAGAGTTTATTGGATTTCCAAAGTAGTATTTATAATTTGTATTGAATATTTATTTAAATTTTTACTTTTAGTAATTTTTTTGGGAAAATCTAGTCTTCATGGTTATAGATTATATATAGTTATAATTTTTTTGGTGAAATATTTATATTTAGTTATAAAATATTTTCACAAATAATTTGATATAAAATGTCTATATAAATATTTGGAAATAATATAACTTATTGGAATTATTAGGGATGTAATAAAAAAAATTAATTTTATAGTCACCCCATCATTGTTACAACGGTTATTCTGTATATATCTTCTTCCATGACATGGATAATGGTAGGGTGCATCAGGTTTTTAGCACCACTTATTGAGTTCATCAGCTGTCAGGTGGTGGTGGAGCACATAACCAGTGGATCATGGGGTCTTTGGATATATTTTTTAATTTTTGGATTATATTATATTTTTAGGATTATGTCTATTTATCATCCACTGTATCACATTTTCCACACCTCAATTAGTTATAGAAGATTCACTAAATTGACATAATTTTGTTCATGAATCATATATATGCTATGCGTTTTGGGAGGTTGGAATATAGTTTATCATTGAAACTATAAATCGACTCCCACTTGTCATTGATACCATATTTCAGTTATTTAAATCATTTTAAATATTTTTGATATCTCATTTGATCATATAATACCTCAATATAATCTCAAGAATATGAGAATTAACGGTTCATTACATCTGTGACTGTTGAAGGGATTATTAGCGGTGGGAAAATTAATATTTTTTTAAATTGTCAATAGATTATACATTCAATAATATATTTAATGTACGAATAACAAATATACATAAAACCTAATAGGTTTAAAAGAATCCAATAGTGTAATTCTATGATGAATAAATCAATTAAGATATTTTTCACCGACCTATAATAGAAGTTCCACCAACTAAGTTTGATCAATTTGATAAGGTGGTATATAAATGTAAATTGTACTAAAAATCATTTAAATAATAAAAATATACTTTTCTATGATTTTAAAAAAAATCGACTGCAATTACCATAGTTTATGCACCCACCACTAAAGAAATCATACATCCCAAATCATTTTTCATCATCATATTGAAACATCTCTGTCAACTAGTTTGAGATTACACTATAATAAAGATCAATAGGACTGACCATTGATTATCAATGATCCCAAATGGAATAAAAAACATGGGTGACACCATTAGAAGATAAGCAATGGGGATGACACAATCTTATTAGGGATTGAAAACTAGTCATATAATCCCTTTTAGTGTACTGATAAAAGCTGTCAATATCAAAATGTATAAATTCCAACAACACCTTATATTTATCAATCAACACCCAATACTTGTGACACATGAATCCATATTCCAAACAATTTTTAAATGTCACAAAAATATATATAATGAACAGAATTGGTTAAAAACATAGAACCCCCAAATATACTAAATTGTATATTATAAAATAATGTGTATCACCTTTGTCAAACAAATGTAGAATCATATAAGATAAAATAAAAGCTACAAATATAATTGTAGTTATCCTTGATTTAGATTCATCTAGTGAAACATCCTCCACATAATTCTCTTTGATACTAGAGAGATGAACATAAAACTTGGCATAGGGAATTGAACAACTACACGTGGTATTTTCTATGGGAACATATGAAACATTTAGTGACAGCATATCCATTCATACTACCTTGGGATATCCATTAATATCAATGACACAGATGGCCTAATAGTCTACAAAAATTAAAACATGTAAGAGACTCCATTATGTTAGAATTGGTTTTACCATTCATTTAACAGTAACATCACATATGAGTATTATGTCTTGGTAGATCCCCAAAAAATAGTCTTCAACAAAACTGACCATCCCTCTTTCTTTTTTCCTATCAAGAAGTCAAAACCTACAGAAAAACTACATGAAATAATTCTCCACCCATACCATTTATTAGAACAATATATTCTTCCTAAAAATAAACTTTTTCTACAACATACATAAAACTTTGGAGGGAACATGAGAATCAATATCAGATGAATTACTATAATTAGTCCCAAATCAAACCTATAAGTCATTAGGAACTCACTAGTGACTATATATGGTTCCAATTAAACCATCCATGAAATATAGTTGTTATACTCAATAATTGTAGGATCTTTTTATTCTATGTTTTTAAAATAAATAATATTCAATATAAATAATGTGACATGGTAAAATAACTGGTTTAACATTTTAATAAAAGAATTATTTGTGAGATCCTCATGAAACATATATTGCATAGTAGATTCCCGAATTTGACATCCTGATACCATGAGCATGTATGTGGAAAACTCACCATTTTTTCCATAAGAGTATTCTTGATGTTAATAATCCACACAATCTATTCAATCCACAACTCAGATTATTTGGTCTATCGCCACAATGGAGGAAAAATCACAACAACTAAAAAAACTGGACCATTTAAATAAACTCTCGAGGCCCATAATTCATATAACCTATAAATCTAAATCATTAACATGGTAAAAATATTTATAACCCATTCAAAATCAGGTTAAAAAATTGATATTAGTTGGAGAGGAACCCTCTAGAACCTACTACATGAATCCCAACATTCTTAACTCTTATATACTATAAATCTATAATAAAACACAATATGGGGCTAATAAAAATCAGTATAGTTATTTTCGTATGATACCAATACCTAATGAACCAACCAGATTCAACTATGTATTACAATCTAGAAATCACATCATAGTGTTGTGGCACAATAGGATAACCGGATCATGTGTCATATATTTAAAATATCAATAAAAAATGTGTAAAAAAAGAATTAAATAGATACAACAAACATCCATAAAATCCAATCCTAACTTACTAAACTATAATGTATGATATCCATATAACAACAAATATCAATGTGACTAACCCTCACATCCATACAATCCCATAGTGAAGGATTTGATGAATAGATATGTCAAAATGAAGAATTATTACATTCTATTAAACTATGTCCGTTAAAAATATCTATAAAATCCCAGTGGACAAATTTAGGTTCTATCACAAAACCCAGTATGATTCAACTAAATCTTTAATAAAAATTATAATATTATGAAGGTTTTAATTTTATATGTTGAATAAATACATTCATTGAAATAATATTTACAATTCAAAACTAGTTTCAAATAAACATGGGGTTTCCCTCTATGAAATAATATTTTAAAATAAATTAATAAGAATGTGATAAATCATGAAATATTAATCATTAAAATATTTGAATTTACCAAAATTTAAAAAATTAATGCGAGTAAAAATGACTTGTCCATCTTTTAAAATATTTTGAGAAAATAAACATTGTCATTCTATCTTGTGGATTCATATGTGAAATTAATCATCATTAATCCATCATGTTAAAATAAAAAAAATATATAGAAAATTATATAATTTGTTCTACAACATAAGAGTATGGTCTCAATATATATATACATACTAATCCATGACTATGGTGGATAAATCTGGTATAATATATAATAGAATTATCCCCACTAGATTAATAGGAAACCCTCTGTTGATTTTTAAAAATAATTTTTTTATTATTGATGCAACCATGGGTACTAGAGGTTTTATTTTTTTCCCAAAAAAATAAAAAATTCATGTAATTTTATTTAAATACATTATTCATAAAATGAAAATTATTTTTGGGGCAAGAAAACCCATTTCAACCCAAATACCACAGTTCATGTCATCTATAAAAAATATGGACTGAAAGAATTATTTTTTGTGAAAATTCCATTATAACATGGTTTCATTCCAAATAATCAGTGGTCCACGCAAATAAAATCAAATATATGAATTTTCAAAAGGAAATTTCACAAATGATATGAAATTTATAGAAGTCTCCTCTTATATAAGGACATGACACTCAATAACAAATGGAGAAAATTTAGAATTTGAAACATTGAATGATGAATACTATATCAGATACTCATGATCATAGAGCAATAATAAACGCATAAATACAATATTAAATGATAATATTCTCTATAAATAACCCATTTAACATCCATAATAACAGATGAGAAGATACCCAAGGATCATCTATGATGAATAGAAAAAACTAGATAAAAAATAAACATACATTGAGTCTATCTATCTAGAATGAAATAAATTCACCTAAAATCCAATGTATGATTATATTGATCACTAGGGAATGTTTTGTTCATTCCAATATGATATTTTGGGGTCAATAAATATCAAACCTTGGTTCTGTACAATTTTACTTTGAAATTTCGTGAAACAAAAAATTGGTTTCCATATTATACTGGGGATATTGCATAGTTAGAAGTAATTGTTCACCCTAACATTTAATTATATATGGATAACATGATGGGTGTGAATGGTTTGAACAAATAGTAAATTTATTCTTGTGTTGACAATGAATAATACCTTCTTCTTATTGGTTTTTCATTTCGAGTGGAGTATGCATAGTTTGGAATAATTCTGCTCCCCCTTCTAATAGATCGTGCTTAGAAAAATGTATTCAAGGAACACACAACAGAATATTCCATAATTAAGAAAATACACAACGGGAAATTTTTTTCATAAATATCCTTAAATGACATTTAATAATGACCTATCCAAAAAAAATTCACAAAAAATTTTCACCAATTACATGTACAAATTAATGGGATGATACATCCTTCCATCGCCAAAATTATTATCCATCCAATGGTACTATTAGAACAATGGAATACATTTTTAGGTCATTATTACATGAATTTCAATCATTATGGGATTAGAATTTACATGTGGTAGAGTTTTATAACTATAATAGCTTACTGTTAGGAATGGAAAAGGGATGAAATGAAGCATTATATTGCAAGATATTTCATACAACCACATATTGGGATGATGTTAGTGAGAGGATAATTTTAGGCAAATTAATTCTTAAATAGATGAAATAATGGTTAATTAAATTCAATCCTATGTTAAAGGATGTAATAATACATAAAATATTTATACTATAAATCACATGATGGATTTGGATTTCTTGTGGGAGTCCATGTTTTCATAAGAGTATCTTCTTGGAATGGTGTCATAATGTTTGGGAAAAAGGATAATCAATGCCCTATGCATATCAGAAAATTTTGAAACATTGAAATAAATAGGTATGTATCTTATCATTTGGAAATTCCAATAATTATAACCAAAGATCATGGTGTGTTCTATATATAATTATTAAAGAAATACGTTAAAAAAATATGAATTAGTTCACTTAAAATGAAATAGGATTTCTAAATTATATATGTTATTATAGAGAACCCAAAAAAAACTCTTGATAGAAGTGGGAATGTTTGGAGAAATCAGATTACTCATCTTGTACATGATCTTTTTGGAAATCAAAAAAAAAATATGATGTAATGATGGAGAAAAATATTGGTAGGAAAGAGAACTAACATAATCTATTTTTAATTTATTATCCCGATACATTATTGGATAAAATTTTTATATTATAAAATAATTTAACACTGTGAGAATATATAATTTATTTTAGTTGAAATAAATTGAAGCACATTGATAGCTTGTGATGACTGAAACATGAGGTTTGAACAAAAATAATCAATTAATATATCATTCAAACATGAATATTATAAAAATTAAAATTAATTGGAATGTAAAAAATGTACTAACTAAATTTTTAATAATATTTTTTTACACAAGTTTGTTTTTTATCTATTTGTTTGAAATAAATATAAGATTATTTTTGGATTTATAATAAAAGTTTTCCAAAAAATTAAAATTTCATTCAAAGAAAATTGTATTGATGCATCATAACCACAAATCAAAACAATATTTTATATAATTTTTGAAAATTTACTTTATAATATGGAATTAGTTATTTAAATCGTCATTTATAAATTATTTTAGGATGAATTTTTTTTATTTTTCAAAACAGATTAATTTTTTCATGAATATTGAAAAATTATGATTTGTTTAATCATGACTAGATTTTTTTAATTATAAAAACTGTAATATTATATTTTAAATATGTTTCAAAAAAATGAAGGTTAAAGAGAATTTTAATAAAATAAATTTATATCAGTAGATACAATTTCAGGGAATTTTTTATATTAGATCCTTCAACAGTTATGTTAATTTTTTTGGAGCCCACTATTTCATCTGGTATATATATCATTTTTAATTAGATTCTTCTAATTATATGTATTTATGATCATAAAATTTATTCCATATTTTAAATTATTATAATTTATACTATCTAATATGTGAACCATAACACATTACTATAAATAATGTTGAAAATATTTAAAATTTATAACCACGAATTAGTTAAAATGGGATTATTATGTGGTTAAACTAGAATGTTAATGTCACATTTTATCAACAAATATTTTCTAAATCCAATTCTATTTAAATTTTTAGAGATAGTATGATATAATGGAAAATAGTCCCTCTATTTGGTGGATTTTTTCTTTAAACATTGGTGTAATTGATTTATTCCAAAAACCATATTTGTGTCCTCTCCCATATATATAAAGGACCCATTATATCCTCCCCACTACGTGATTATAAATCTGTTATATCATCCAATACCTACATAAATAAAACCATTGAACACATGAAAATTTACTGTATCCCTTTATATATTATAAATATATTGAATAGTTTTTTTTTCAAATGTAATGATGACATCATAGGAAGACGTAAATTCATTAAGAGATCATTTTTTATTTTATTTATTCTATAAAATCATGGGAATATTATTAAATATTTATATTATTACAAAAATAGTATATAAAATATATTGATATAATATTATGTTATTTTAACAAACTAAATCTACTACCTTGCATTAATTGGAAATTAAAACTATAATAGATGTGTGTAGTAGAAAACTGCCCCATGAACTACAGGAACTCATTTTCTATCAATATATATCATAGTCATATATAATATTGGGTTTAATATAAATATAATATACATGATGTGATTATAATTCAATAAATACAAAATCACAAATACCTTCTAACATAAATTTTGTTTTAAAATAAGATAATGTCACTCAACTGTATTGTGGACTAACTCATTTTGAATCAATGTTATTTCTTTTTCCCACAGGTATAAAAAAAATTCCTAATGATATATTTAATAAATATATTTGATATATATAAATGATAATTATAATTTTTAATTAAAATATAACCACATACTTCCCATTATATTCATTAATGTAATGATATTGTTTCTCATGCGTACATACATCATATCATTTTCATGAAGTGATGTAATTCATTTTCCAGGTAAAACATTCAATGATGACATTGAAAAAGTATATATAATTGTAATATGACATTTATAACTTTAATAAGATTCATAATACGGATTAATATACTATAACTAATAATATGACCACTAATGAAAAAACAAACATGTGAAAACTGTATAATTAAAAACCAAAATAATGAAAATAATGACATTATTAAAAGAATTTGTGGTAAAATGTTATAATTGATTCATATTTAAAAATATATAAATTATTGGGATTATTTATAAATAAATTACAATCATTAAACCATTGTAATGGAGGAATAATCATGTTTATTTAAATTGAAGAGTGACATAATGGATTTTATATTATTTTCATTTTCATTTAGTAGTATTTGTTAATAATCACATATTCCCAATTATGTAGTTCATATAATTTCACTTTTATAAATTTTACATTTATAAAAATTTATTCATATGTATTAATAAATCATTTAAATTTTTTTCTCCAGTAGTTTTTAATTTAAACGATTCGAAATAGGTAAAAAATAAATGTGCAATATCACTTTCCATTATGATAGTTCACTTTCACCAAATGCTATAACATTATTTTTATCATTTTTCATTGGTCATGTAAAGAAAAGTAAAATTGAAGGGAAATTTTTTCTTATTTTTCTTTGGGATTTTACAAGAACGCGGTTTCTGATGGCACTTGATTCCGAGGCCCAGTGTGCCCGAAATTTCTATTCGAAGTTTATCTTGGGTACATTCAGTGAACGAAGAAGCGGGTTTTTCTAAATTTTGAACCAGTGATCGGAATCGAATTCCGAAGGCACCGATGAATTTGTAGTGCCGGTATTTTCTTAGGAACACCTTTTCCGGAGTTGCGTTTTCACGGAAGGAGTTGTTAAAAATTTGTGGAAGCTAAAATAAAAAATCAGTTACATTTTTTATTTCTTTTAAGTGGTTTATCCCTTGAGTGGAAGTTGGGGTAACCACCCAACATCCCATTAGAGATTATGAGAGTGGTGGGGCCCACACAAACCCTACCCCTTTATCTTCCCTAACCTTCCATAACCCTCCATTTAATAAGTCAAGTTGAGTTAATTAATTGATTGGATTATTTCAACTTTTGATTTTTAAATGCTTAAGTTATGTTAATAAAATAAGTAAAGGACTTTTTTTATTTTGGATGGATCTTGTTGCATTGGGAGGATTTGGAGAGAAGTTGAGGAGCTTGAAGAACTTCTTCTTCCTCGGCGAAGAACGCGAAGAACCCGAAGAACGCGAAGAACGCTGCATTCCTCGAAGATCGATGACGTGACGCAGACGAATCATTTCCCTGCGACGCGACTCTCTCCTTCCGTGACGTATTCTTCAACAACGGTTATTTTCTTGATGAACCCTCACTCATCAAATTCGACGAGGTAGGGTATTCATGCGTTTTTTTCGTGAATTTCATCCGTCATCTTTCCTCGAACAATTGGACCTCTTGTTACCAGTTAACGGGAGGGGGCCAGACCGCTCAAACACGGCCCACCATCCCCCGCTTTTTATCTTGTCTATCTTGTGGTGGAATGTAACGAGGATGTCGCGGTGTCGTCACACCGTGCGGGGTCATGCAGCAAGGTATGCGCGGCGCTGTCGCGCCACGCCGGAGAACCCCGAAGGCACCGCGGCCGAAGCAGGGCCGCGGCTGAGGGGCGTGGAGCCGTCGCACGGCGCCGGACGGTCCCAGGCCATGGTGAAGCAGGGGAACCGGCGTCTGGTTCCGGGCCGCCGGTGTCGGTTCAGGAGGACCGGCCGTTGCCGGTCCCGTGGCGGCAACAACCGGCTAGCCGGAGCGGGCCGGCCGGCCAGAGGAAGAGTCGTGGGTTCGTAAACCCCGACTGGCTGGACATGTGCGGCCCCCCACATGGGACCACAGATTACAAACTGGCGGGGGGCAGCCCCCCCCCCCCTTTCCGCTCAGCCGAAACGGATGAGCCCCCTGCTGGCGCCAGTGCGTCGGGCCGAAACCGGACTCGGGATGGGTCGACCCTGTTCAGGCCCACCTAGAGGGTATCGGGCCGTGTCGTACCGGGCCCGAACCCCCAAATACAGGACCTCTCACAAGATTTTTCCCATAACATGGGATTTGGACCTCTGATCGATGCACCGTCAGTGGCGATGCGATCCTTTGAACGAGATAGTCATTTCAATATATTACACTCAAGGTTTCAAAGTACTTTGGTTTCGGCCGGGTTGGTTCGTACACGAAACCAACCGGGCCCTCAGAACGGAAAAGTTTATAACTTGAGCTCTGGACATCCTATTGATGTGCTGTCGACTTTAATGGATTCCTCTTAGTGAGACGAAACTTTTGTCTTACTCCGCTCGAGGTTTGGACACAGTTGGAGTATGGTTGGGTTTGTTTTGACTTAAAAACCAACCGGGCCCCTGAGACGAAAAGGCTAATAACTCTCAGACCGGGCGTCCGATTGACGCACCGTCTGTGACGTTGATTTCTTGTTGACGATAGAGAACTTTTGGATACATCAACTTCGGACTATGTGTTATTTGATGTATCAGCCCTTCGGCTCATGTAGAGGACCCTCCCGAATGATCTTGCTGTGTGCAGAAAGCCTAGAGTTGGCAGTGACAACAACGACGATGAGGACTGTACAGAAATCCTCCATGGATTCAACAACGAAAACTACAACACTCAGCGATCCTATGTGGATCAGTGCTACCTATCATGTGTGGGTCATATCCTATGTGGTTCAGCGATCAGCGGTCATGTGTGGGCCAGCGCCTACAGATCCTTTGTGGGTCTGATCCTATGTGGGTCATTGCGGGGGTTAGTTACCTATCAATCCGGTGTGGGTCATTGCGGGGGTTAGTAACATATCGATCTTGTGTGGGTCATTGAAGGGGTTAGTTACCTATCGATCATGTGTGGGTCTGACGGATTAGATGAATCGGTGACTACATCTGATCATCTCTATCGTCTTACGATGAAGTATACCTGTGTGACCCGAGTCTTCACTTTCAATCTTTATCTTCAATAAGATTGACTTGATATCTTGTGTGGATTATGTTATACATTCCTGTGTTGATTGGGTATTGATTTCCTATGTGGAACAAGTCACGTTTTCCTGTGTGGACTGGTTTGTACTTGGGCTCGGATGTTTGAGATGAACTGGAATATATAACTTAGGTATAGGTATGGGTATATACCTAAATAGTGTCGAATTTTACTTCGTGATTGTTTCTTTCCTTTGTATATTATTCTTTGTGGATTCATGGAGATCTTCGGGGGTCTCGGGGTCCCTACTGAGTAGCATATACCCACCCCTACATGGGATATGCCCGCACTTCGTTGTGTTGGTTGCGGACGATGGACAATGCTGATCGTGGTAGAGGCACGAGAGGCATGTCGGTACCCGGAGGTGGACCACTGGGTGGGGCGTACTCGGAGCAGACGGCTGGACCCAGGGAGCTGTGGAGGCTATCAGTACCCACCCTTCAGGTGGGATATCCAGTGGATGGCTCGAGGCTGTGACTTTACTTTCAGTTGTTGTTTTCCTATTCTAGTTGTACTTTACTTTCAGTTTGGGGTTTTATACTGGCCCACTTACTTTTCCGGACGTACTGTTGCACCCAGTTTTACTTAGTGTTTACTTCTACTTCTTGCTTCCTATGTGGTGTTTGTTTACTTTACAATGGCAATGCCTTCTATTTTTATCGGGAATTACGCCTTGGTGCTAGTCGCCAGCCCCTAGCCTCTGGAAGGTGGGCTTGGGGTAGTCACGGCACGGGCCCCGAGGACGGGTCGTGATAGGTCACTATAATTATATTAGATAAAAATAATATTTTTAAGGATACTATTATTAAATAAACAATAAAACTTTTTTACATAGGGGTTTTACATTGAATTTTATTTTATTAAATGGAAAACTAATGATAACTTTATATCTTTAAATCAATAAAAAAATTAAATGAGAACACAAAGTGATTCAGTATTTAAATTGATTAGATGATATATAAAGATTTATTTGGAAATTCTATTATAAGTGGTGATACATTATCTATATCCCCTGAATATATCAATAGGTCTCATGTGGGAAGTCATTTGGACAATCTGATGTATTTTACATGTAGTATTAAAATTTATTGGGAAATTATTTGACAATAGAAGTATCATGATGCATGAGATCATAACATCCAACAATTAATCATTTCATAACATGAAAATTGAATAATTTTTATTATCCATAATTGTTTCACAATGATAATCTCTCTAGATGCATTTTATTATCTATTAAATGATTAAATTTAATGAGGGTTATGTTATTTACCATTGGGCATTGATTATTTTTTTATGGTCACATTATTGATTAAATGGATTGGGTTCGTAGTTGTTTACCTGCACATATTAAATATGTCTTTTACTCATGTTAAATCCCACTATATGTTACCCTTATAGATACATTTAGACTATCCTAATTTTTTCCTTTACCGATGTTAAGAAGATAAATCTTTAGAATGGTTTTGAATAAAGATGATAATTTGGTTTTTTTGTGTAATATTTTATTTTACAATGAAATTTTTTATCATGTTAGTATTTGGTACACTATAATTTATAAATTAATCATTCATTTATAATTTTACACGTTTTATTTTTGATAACATAATAATTTGATGTCCGTTAGTGGGTTACTAGAGTTGGGGGTTACTAAATACCGAAAAAAATGTTCTAATGATTTATCAGTCTGAGGTCCATCAAAACTATGAAACCAATTTTCATTAACCATATACCATAACCCTCAATATCATGTGAAATATTTATTATCTAATATAAATATGTGTCACATCATCCCATATACCACTCAAAAACATACATGTCTACTATACTATATGACTTTTAGAATGTATTCCTATATGATAGAGTTTGTGGACTAGAAATTTGGAACTGATCAATAGAACGGATAAACTACTACAAATATGGAATGTAAAAAATGTGTAATCTATCCAGAAAAATCACACTAATTAATCATCAGAACTAACATAATCATTTATAATTATGTTATACCAATATGAATGTTGAATCTTTGAGTAATAAATCATACTGATCGACTATTGGTTTTATCACATAAAAAAATTAAAAAAATACACAAGATTCCCTACTACTATCAATGGATCTCACTATGTACATAGTCTCCAACGACCAAAATAGATGATATTGTATGATCCATTACAATACATGTTGTTCTTCATACAAATTATATATAGGATCTATATAAGAACTACAATTCTAAGGTAGAGTGTAAAAAATATAGAAGAGTATAGACTCTCTATATTCTTCTTATATAATTCATCGTATAATTCTATAAAAAATGATAATAAACACATCACACAAGTTTTCTGGAAATCTAATGCAAACTAGGGAATAATAAATCCTTGTGCATTAGGTAATTATTTTCATTCAATGAAAACCTGATATTCAATCATATCTTATCTGGTGACATGATGGATCAAACATCATGATTCCACCACACACACACATCCATTTTTTGTATGTTATTTATTGAACAATAACACCCCCTACAACACCTTATTCATCACCAAAATATTATTTCTTTATCTCGTTAATACATCAAACATGAATAAAAAATTTCAATTAAGAATTTATGTTTATAATCATCCATGTCATTAACTAACAACAATAATTAATGGAATATGGTCATACATCCATATTCTACCCACTACCTAATAACTATAAAAAGGACTCCATATCAGTTTTATGGAAAAGAAAAATCATTTATCACATAAATGAAATCACAATACCTTGACTAATGACATCTGCAAGAATGGACAACTATCAAGACCAATATTTACATAAGGATATAAATATATTCATTATCAATATAACTTCATCACACATATGAAATTCAGTCCAACACCATCATAATCATAGTGATTCCAAATTATAAATTCCCTTTACACTTCATGTTCATTTCTTACACAACCACACATACATGAATAGACATGAAATAAGAAACAATGTTTGCAGCCTCCAAACACAAGATCATGAGCTTGTTAGTACTACCCAATCCCATCACACCTTCATGGTATAATAAACTATGGAATAATCGAACAATGGCCAAATGTATTATTCCAAAATCATTTATAATCATCACCACACCAAAGGACTTTATCAAGGACAATCTCATGATATACCTCTATAAATTTATTGCAATTTCACATCAAAATCTATAACAGTTTCCACAAACTATACATGGTTACCATATCATATTTTATAATTAATATAAATTATCTTTTTATAAAATGGATATTATATCCCATTGAACCCATCACGATGTTGAGGACTCATACTACTCACAATTCTCACAAATCCCCAAACCATAATTAGATGTGTTTCCCATTATATTTATGAGAAGTATAACCATATAACACAACTAGACTAGTCCAAATAATCACATACCTACTTGAGTAGCATAATATGAATCTTATCTGGGCTACACATCACCCATATTAAGAAATTATTCCAACTAAGGATCTCTCGTTTACTTAGTAAACAACATTACAACTTGGATTCATAGTTGGAATGAAATCCAAATTTCCCAAGTACTAATGATCCATCTCATATAGTGAATTTAGTCATTATCCATCTATATTGTCCATTAAAATGCATGTATGAAAGAAATAATTAACATGTAGTCATATTTCAAGTCATTAATGGGAAAAACCACTAAATGGAGTTAAAAATCCGGATAAACACCATAAAAATTTAAAAAGGCCCGAGAATTTCTTGTTGTAATATCCCAGTTCTGAAATCCACCACGAGGAGTCCCGGACCCAGTTAGTCACATGGACTCAAGCGCATTTCCTCGAATGCCAGAGGCTTCCAAATAGAAACGAGGGCCTTGGGTATAATATTTGGGAAAATATTCCTTCATTGGAAGAGTACACAGCAGAAGTACACAAATAGATACAATAGTGGAAGTAGTAAATACCAAACAATAGTAACAGTGGATGACTGATAAAGGAAACAATTGGAGAATATATATATATATATATATATATATATATATATATTAATGATGCATGATACATATATGTCTTTGAAAACAGCCAAACAAGTCACAATGGTGGAATACCACAGTGCTAATCCAAAGTGCAAAATAAAGAAGATAAAATCCTCAGCATCGCAAGCCATTTCTTGGTCCCAGGCTCTCTAGCTCCACAACAATCAAGAAACTGAAGTTGAAGGGTGCCTTCCCATATCTATACCTACATCAATATAATATCTTTGGTCCCAGAATCATGTCCTAAATAGGATATGAGACAAAATCCCAGTATGAAACCACCCGAAGATATGTGCCTAATAGTCGGTGAAAATATGGAAGGTAAAAGTACAGAAAGAAGTAAACAATAAAGTACTCAGTATAAAATAATCCACAGTTTCTAGAATATAATTTTAAAAAAATTATATAGCCACTCAATCAAGTAGAAAAACAAGTAACCCCCTGGGTAGTTCTCACATCCTAACCCCTAGGGTTCATCCAAAAAGTAATATAGGCCCTCTGGGATGAACACATAGTCATACCCCTATGGTTCAACTAAAGAATTGAATCTCAATTGATTCACTCACCGTCAATTACCCCTATAGTCTTTTATCATACTAAAGGTGCTCTAGGGAAGCACACAACATCTCATTCACCCTATGGCCCACATTGAGGAACTAAAGACTCTCTGAGGTAGTGCTCAACATCAATTACCCATGTGGTCTCACATCGTATTATAAAGACACTATGGAGACGCCCTTACATTCAATCTCCCTATTGTCTAATAAATTAGGTTCCCACGGTCCTGTGTAAGTCAAATAATCATTGCATGTGTATCACCCAAAAGTAACCTCAAGAACTACTTGGATAGGATTCTACATCGTCTCATCATGAAAGAACAATAGTCACACTATCCTACAATAATAGGTATGGGAAAACAAAAGAATTAAAAAAATATCTAGAACCAATGATCCATAGAGGAAAGAAGATGCATGTAAAACACTTCCAAATCCTAACAATTATCCCAAAACACTATCAAAATCCTCTTCTCTAGCAAAAAAGAAAAATAGGAAATCAATAGGGCTAAAACATTAAACACACAATACTCTATTCAAGGGAATTGATGGAATTTTCACAATATTCTAAAATACATTTTACTAAAAGTCACAAGCAACGTACCTTGATGTTAGCATATCGATATACTTGAACCAAGGGGCTTGATTCACCTTAGAACAACAAATATCTACAAAAACATAAAATATGTTCAACCCATGATAACATGGAAAAGTTATGGAATTGGGTAACGATGATTTAGGAGAATAGAGAACTCACCACTGCGATTCCAAAGCACTCACTATTGTTCAAATCGGAGGACGAATGGGGGTTCGGGGGCTCATCGAAGATCCACAGCAGCTCGGTGCTCTCAAATGATAAAGACCTAAAAGAGGATGATTCTGGCAATTAGACGCGAACCTAATGTGTTTAATGAAAAAAATAAAGTACACAGTTTCTACTTTTGAAGAACACAATGTGTATTCTCCTTTTCTGTAATCCTCTTTAGGTGGCCTCCATTTCAACCCTACATGGTTGTGTGTGTGGCCCTGACATGACAAACACATGGCCTCTAATGGAATCACAGTACATGACATGTTCTTATGAAGTACATGGTGTGTACTTTGAAAATTTCCATAATTTTCCTATTTCCTAAAAAACAACCGTAAATGTTAAAACATACATGAAAAGAAGATCCGGGTTCTTTGAAACTTCCCCCTTAATGAAATTCTTCAAGGAATTTTTATAGTGCGACATAGAAGAAGAAAACCCAAACAGTTCTGGCCACTGTGCTCACACATCAGCCTCCCTCTCCCAAGTCTTGCCCTGTACCCACCCGTGCTTCCATAGCACTTGTACCAGAGGAACATACCATCCACAAAAAAACATTATACTGTGATCAACAATCTGGATAGAATTCTCCTTGAACGATGCATCAATATCATGCTCAAACTCCTCCAGTTTAAGGACATGATACGGGCCTGAATAGTATCATCGGAGCTGAGAAATATTAAAAACATCGTGCATAGCTCGATACCTCTGAGGTAACTGCAACTGATGGGAAACCTTCCCAACTCTCTCAAACACCTCAAAAATCCGAATGTACCTCGGTGGACGCATACTATGTCTCATAATCCTCTTGGGCCCTATCATTGGTGTGACACGCAGGAAAACCAGATCTCCAACCTTGACCTCCAGAGGTCGTCTCCCTTGATAAGAATATGGATGTTGTCATGATTTTGAAGTATCCATCCTATTCTGAATCAACTCTATCTGATATGTGGTCTCCTGAACAAGATGAGGTTCCATCAAAGAAGCCTCTCCTGCCTCATGCCAGCAGAATGATGATCGACATGGCCTACCGTACAAAGCCTTATATGGTGCTCTCTGAATAGTCGTTACAAAAATATATTATTTTACGAAAAATCCAAAAGATGTATATTCTTCCCCCAAATAACCTACAAATTCCATAATTCATGCTTGAGGCATGTACTCAAACACATAAATCATACGCTCTGAATGGACAACAATCTGGGGATTGTATGTTGTACTCAAATGTACATGTGTACCCAAATCCTTCTAAATCCCCTGGTAGACACGAGAAGTAAATTGTGCATCCCTGTCTAAAACAATACAGTGTGGAACTCCATGCAGACACACAATTTCTCAAATGTATTACCATCCCAGATCATCAACGCTGATGGTCTCCTTGATTGGCAAGAAGTGAGAAACCATCGTCAGTCTATCAAAGACGACCCATAAACATCATTCCAACAAGTAGACGTCATAAACCTCATCACAGAATCCATCAAGATGTTATTTAACTTCAACTCAAGAATGGGTAACTATTGTAAAAGACATGGTGGTTGGTGATGTTCCATCTTCACCTGCTAACAAGTAGAACATCTCATGTTGAAACTAGCAGCATCTCTCTTTATACAAGGCCACCAATACTGTTGGTGAAGATCATGACACATCGTAGTGACACCAGGATGAACTGCCCAAATAGTGGAATGAAAATCCCACATCAGCTCCTCGCGTATATCTACTAAAACACATACCCTTCCCTGGAAACACAAGTTCTCATCCTTTCCTTCATTTTATCTAGGAATAGGGTCCTCTCTTCACACACTCTCCCATAGGAATATGCCTTCTGAGTCTGATAGCATCCTCATCTACACTCAATCAAGAAGGGATTAGGTAATAACTACAAAAGATAGAATAGTCTTCCCCTGTCTGTTGTGCATATCCAGATGCATCTTAGAGAACATAGCCATAAGCTGTCACTCACTACAGGCCTACTAAACTACCTGTAACTGAGTCCTCCTGCTAAAAGCATTAGCCACAACGTTTCCTTTCCCAGGAATATATCCATGATGAATGTCAGGGGACTGTAGGTACACAACCCACCTCCGCTATCACAAATTAAAATCACACTGAGTAAAAATATACCTGAGAATTTTGTGTTCAGTGAAAACCACAAAATTATCTGCCATTAGATAATGTCTGCAATAGCATAGGGCATGAACAACAACTTCCAGCACCAGATCGTGCGTTGGGCAGTTCTTATAATGTGGCCTCAACTACTGTGACCTATATGCAACAACAACATCTCCCTGCATAAGCACAACTCCCAGCCTGACACCTGATGCATCACAGTATAGATTTTAGCTCTTGCCTGGCTCTATTAAGACTAGTATCGATGGAGAAGTCAAAATCCCATTCAACTATTGAAGGGATAACTCACCTGAATTTGACCTTAAAAACAACACACCCTTCAAAGTCAGACCTATCAACCATGCTGTTAAGCGTGAAAAGCCTTGTATGAAGCATCATTAGTATCCAACTATCCCTAGAAAACACTGCACCACAAATATGTTCTTCGACTACTCCCAAGAAACTAATACTCTCACATTCTCTAGGTCCACTAATAATCTTGTCTCTGTGATAACATTGACCAAAAAGTGAATGTGGTCCATACCAATGAGGTGTTTTGAGAACTTATCATATAACTAGCGCTCTCATATTGTACTTTGAACGAACTCATGATGTGTGGCATAGTTGTGTCGACTATGAGAGTACACCAAGATATCATCCCTGAATACCACAATGAAAGTGTCCATGTATGGATGGACCACTAGGTTCATTAGTGCCAGGAAAACTGCAGGCACGTTCGGTAGTCCGAACAACATAACCATATACATTTATTGACCATAACTACTCTAGAAGGATGTGAGAAGTATATCAGATGGTCTAACATGAAACTGATGGTAACCAGACCACATTTAAATCTTCAAAAACACCAGAGTTCCCAGAAACTAATTAAAGAGGCCATAAATCCTAGGCAAGGGATATTGGTTCTTGACTATCAACTGGTTCATCTTCCGATAATCCACAAAAATCCTGAGTGTACAGTCTTCCTTCTTCACCAATAGAACAGATGAACCCCATGGAGATGAACTGGGTTAGATGAAACCATTTTCATACAACTCCTCCTACAAATTATTGAGCTCTTGCAACTCAGGAGTATCCATCCTATAAGGATGAATTGTCACCGGTGCCTCTCCTGGCACGTGGTCAATCGAAAAGTCTACCTCACACTCTAGAGGCAATTTAATTAATTCCTCTGTAAAGACATCTCCAAAAAGATCCACCACTGGATGAAAGTCTAACTATGATGTCCCCTGGTCATCCAGAAAAAGACTTGAAATCTAGGCTGTAACTGCTTCAAACCCGTGATTCCCTAGACCCGATCTTCTCGCTCAGTCATCCTACTCACCATTATGAAGAATATATCCAAACTCTAGTGAAATGAAACTCACCCTATGGCGATAACAGTCGATGACTACCTGGAAGAGAACTATGCAGTCCATTCCACGAATGATATCATAGCATGTCATATATAGGACATGGAGATCACATAGAAACTGATACCCAACCACCTCTAGGGGGAACTCCTTGTATTGACCTACACTGGTCATCCAATTCCCCAACAGTGTGTATAGAGTCAATGTATCAGAAGAGGAACAGATGCAGAGACCAGGGATCTTCACAACACCAACATAGATAATTCTATGGGAAGCCCCTGTATCAAAAACAACAGAAGATAATACTGAGGCTACAATGATCGTACCTCGAATTGTAGAGGGTTCAGCATCCTTCTCTTACTGGGTCTAATCCACTACGAAAGTGTGACCTGTTCCACATCCATGTGACCATTCCTGACTGCTCTGAGTTGATCCACTCTGTTTTCGCTGAAATTCCGTTGTGCTTCCACTATGGCCTCGACCTCCACCTCAGCTCGAGTGGCTAGAAGAACTCTAGTTACCAGACTAGTGTGAAACTGGTGGTGCTAATCCTGAATGAGGAGTCATGGATGAACCCATTTCAAAAGCTGCTGGTGAGAAAACGTGACAGAAGCGATGAAGGCGTCCCATCTATCCAAAAGATTGACACTCCTCTACTTCTATCTGGCACTGCGACCTCATATTCCAAACCCTTCTACCCTAGTATCATACCACCTGACTACCTAGAGATGTGTCTTGCTGCCTCGGATCACCGCGCGTAAACTCCCTAGTGTGCTTCATGTTGTCAGCTGATGAAGCACTAACTCTGTAAGTGGAATATCCCTTTCTATCAGCTTCGGAATCTCTAAGATTGAGCTCTGCAATCAGTTCCTTTTTTATTATGTATGGAATCAAAGCCAACCTGAATATATTCACCTGTGAGTGGATCTCCCATCTAAGACCATCCTAAATCATCATTGCCATGAACAACCCATCTCCCCCCTAGAGGGGTGTGAAACATTGAATCTCATGAAATGAGAGGAATACTCCATGATAGAAAGAGTACCCTGTTCAGGGTTCATGAACTCGAGGGCTCGGTTGTCCCTCAGGGTCTCCAGATAGAAGTAGTAGCAATAGATGCACTGAAACTCCTCCCACGCCATAACCCACTGATGAACCGCCATTGAGATCACATCCCACCACCTCTTGGAGGAGTATCGTTGCATGTAGGTAGCGATCATGACCCGACATTCTGGAGGCATATAAGGATGCTCGAATATCATCGGTATGGCTTCTAGCCTGGACTCTGCAGCCTGTGGCCTTCCTTCCCCTGAGAAAGTGGGAGAATGCTGCTGCTGGAAAGCACACATCAAGTCTGCCATAGACATAGCAGAAGGCCGAGATCTATGGATAGTATGAATCATCCTCAAAAAACCCTCCTTAATCTTTGTATCATTTCCTGTGTCCGGAATAATAGCCAGTTCCAAGACTGGAAATATAGGAGGATCTGCGGGATGTCCCTCATCAGCCATAGCCGGTGTCTGATCACCGCCTAGCAACTAGCATACAACCGGAGGACGTCATGGAGCCATGACTCTTCAAGGTCAAACATAAAATTTAGATCACATTATCATGGACTAAAAAATAGGATCATAATAAGTGAATAATGGAATGAAAGAATTCAAAATTTATAAAACATGACTACATGGCGTGTATAAAGATTACACGTCATGTTCCCTTGAGCCATTTACATGGGAATGTACGTTTCCCAAAACTGGTAGTGGAACACCCCAAACACATGGCGTGTTATCCTAACACACAGAATGTACCTCAATCCTCTTACCCTTCCCGAGTCCATATACACGGTTAAGCCTCACGTCTCTCCTAAGATAAAACTACATGGCGTGTTCAAGGTAAACACGGTGTGTACACAACAAGATTCACCTTGCCCGTGTTGTTAGTGAAATGACCAGTGTACCCAGTTCACACAACACGATGTTTTCCAAAAGGACACGACATGTACTAAGAAGTCCCAATATACTGTGTGGTTAGCTACATGGATAGCTAAACGGCTGACACTTCACGGCGTGTTCCAAGAGGACACAACATGTATGAGAAAGGATAACATCAACTTGTGTTGTTCATGACACAGTCGGGTACCTGTGTTAGACTACATGACATGTTCAAGGTGAACACGGTGTGTATAAGAAGATATTCCACTGATTGCGTTGTTAACTACATGGACAAATTCCTAGGATTACACTACACGACATGCACAACCATTACGCGGCATGTTCCCACAATGTTTTTTGTATCTCGTGTCTCTCCCCACATGGCCTGTGACATGTTTAGAGAATGTACGACATGTATAAAAGGTACACGACATGAACATAAGAAAAATTGTTTCATCCAGAATAGAATAGCACATGGCGTGTAGTCAAAACTACATGGCATTGATTCTGTGTTTTTCTAGATAGTAACACTCAAAAACTAATCTATAGACTAGAAAACACTAAAAAAACAGTAAAAGTTACAAACTATGATATGTGAGGGACCATACTCCCCGAAAATCAATGGTTATCCTCTTTAACAAGTTATGAAATAGGTAAAAACGTTAATGATCCAAAAAATTCTTGTCCATGAGGGCCTATAACACAACAAGAACAAAAATATGGCATTCATTCAGGTAAAACCTAACACAATCAATGCTCTAACTAGAAGAAGATATTTTTTTCATGGAAGTATCACAACAACATGCTTATTCTACATAACAACTATCATAAAAACATGAAATTTATAATTCACCGTAGATGACATGGCATGAATGGATGACATGTGATTTCTAGCAGGTGCCTATATGATGCATGAGATGGAATACCCACATCTCATTGGGTTGCAATAGAAATAGAACAACAATAACATCCACGGTAACTACATAAAACAAGTGAATCACTCAACGTGAAATCAAATAAATTGTAATAATCGCAAATCCAGAAAAAATTTCGATTAAATGAGGTAGTTTGGATTTTCCGTGTACACGGGTTAGCTAATCACTTGCAAATCTTATTACCAAGATTGAATTATTTCCTATACCTATATAAAGGCTCCGAAAAATAAATCAACAGAAATGAGTTCCTCTAATATCACTTTGTAACATCGTCGTTCTGGAAGCCAACCAGAGGCGCCCCATACCAAGTTGGTCACATGACCTCAAGGGAATTTTCCCGAACGCCAGAGGATGCCGACTACCAGCGAGGGCCTTGGGTGTGATAGTGGGGAAACTATGCCCTCATTGACAGAGTACATAGTTGAAGTACACAAATACATACAACAATAGAAGCAGTAAATACCAAAAAAAGTTACAACATAAGACTGATAAAGAAAACATCTGGAGCAGATATATATATATAAATGATGTGTGATACATATATGTCTAGGAAAATAGTAAAACAAGTCACCATAATGGAATACAAGAGTTCTAAACCAAAGTGTAAAATAATAAAGATAATATCCGCAGCATCGCAAGCCATAGCTTGGTTTCATGCTCCCCAGAAATTAAAAGTATGCTACCAACATAAATCATCCACCGCTAATGTTACCTACAACAATAGAATCACCTTATACTTTCTAAAGTATAATAAATCCATGGACTCCAAAAAATCACAAAAAAGATCCAAAACAAGATAGTACCCCACATAACCTACCCACAAGTTCCCAAACTAAGGTATTCTTACAACCCAAAAAAACATCATCAAGATTCAAATAAACCAAAAAAGTATTCTAATTTCATAATATTAAAATAATTATGAAGATGGATTTATAAAATACATGTAAATTCATTAACCCATTATCCCATCATATGATGTAAATAGAGACACTATCTCTCCCATTAAAAATCATACACGTAGGTCTTAGTTATCAAGGGTAAACACATTATCATTAATAGATTTTTAATATTAATTAATCAAAAATTTATATTAGTTTATTCAATAATTAATTAATCAAACCAATCATATTATTTTTGTTTCTCCTTAAACAACCATTATTTATATTTATTACATCACATTACCCCATTTGATTTCAAATTATTCACCTTTTAAAACATTATTTCACAAGTTAACAAGTTTTTGAAGTTTAAAAAAATACAAAAAAACCCATTTTCTCATCAGTCCCTATAATGATGAATGTTCATAGAACAATCCATAGTTCATATAATGGTACATAAAGACTATGATCTCATTCTATTCAAGTCCATGATTCAATGTCAACGAAACTAAGTAAAAATTCACAACCAAAAAAATGTATGCCACCCATAGAGAAATGACATTCAACAGTAATAACAAAAAATACAAAAAAAAAATCCAACCATTAGTACGTGGGTTCTCCCCAATACATGGTGCGACTATAGTCACAGAAGATAACATAACCATGCCTCAAATCATCCTAGTCTCATTTCTAACTTTACAAAAAATTAATTTAAATAATGTGGAAAATAAAAATGGAACCTTTATAATGGTTTTTAACATCACATCCCCGGTTCCATGCAATGGTTCCCTCGAGCTAGTTTACTACATGACATAAAGTATAAATCCCCATACAGTTCAAGATACTTAATAACAGAGAAGGTTTGATAAGATGATCAAGGGGATACTATACCCAATTGTTTTTATTTTTTCAGAGTAATATAGTAATGAAAATAAATAAACAACATCAGAAACATATGACCATAACAATAACAATATCTCATGATAACCACTGCCTGAAGTACAATTTTAATACTTAAAAATAAATATGTCATTTTAATGTACATTCCATCTGTCAAAATTTAACATCAAATGTAAATACATTGAAGACACCCATGGGTGTGCTGAAAATTATATGGTTTCATCATCCACTATACAACCAAACTCAATCATCTAACACTAGGAAATTCTACTTGAACTACCATTTAGTAGGAATATTTATTCATATACCGATCAGACATCGTGAGTATGCAGTTATTACAAATCAGTATGCCACTCCCAATGGTGTCAAAAGGAATTCCTATGAACAACAACATAGGTAATTGTAATTATAATATGTAAAATTAATAATTACATTATTTATCACATTATTTAATATTATCTATTTAACCACATAAAACCTAGGGTTCCAGAAGATACAAGATCCTCAATACCTACGTCATCCCATGCTAGAATCTACATTTTCCATTAGGGATACCACATGTCTATATTTCTATGATACTATTATTATTTCAAAAATTAATGACCATTTTACCATTTAATGATTCACACAAATTAATGACCATGTTACCTTTCTTTATTTCACACAAATGAAGGACGATGATACTATTCAATAATTCTATCCATTGAATGACCATGTTACACTTCTTAATTTCACAAATATGAATGACCATCTTACCATTAAAAAAGATAATTAATTAAAAAATTGAGTATCCAAACGAAGGAAATTACTAATTTAAAAATTAGTTAAACATAATAAAACTATCATTCAACTCAACAATTCACTAATTTAATCAATAATATTAAATAATTCGACAACAAACTAACCTTATAAATTTTACTAGTTAATATCACAATTAACAAATCACATCAACTAATCTAGTTAATTAGATAATTAATTAATACTAAGTATTACTATAGTAAAGTCAACAATTAACTAATTATATCAATTAATCCAGTTAATTAAATAATTAACTAATCACATCAATTAAACTAGTTAATTAAAATCTTAATATTCCCATAAATAAATATACTAAATTAAAAAATTAACTAATAATAAGAATAATATTAATTAATTTGAAAAATTATTAATCACATCTAAAACATTAAGTAATTATCAATTAATTAGACACAACAATCCATTCAATTAATTAACCAAATAATTATTTAGGTTAGCCCCACTAATAAATTCCAAAGTTAATTATTCACTCAAATAAATTCCATTGTTAAATTGAACCATAGAATAATCCCATTAATTACATTAATTTGTTCATAAATTATTTAATCTTAATAGTAAAATTATTTAAATCAATATTTAAATAAAAAAATTACATCCAATAATTATTAATCAATTAATTAATCAACTGAATGTAATTAATTAATTATAAAATTATTTCATCATTTCAATGTCATTTCAAATTCAACAATTGCATTATAACATAATTAACCATTATTAATTCCCTAATAAATTATTCATGTCAGTTCTATTAATTAATTCTCAAATAAATTAGTAAATATCCACAACTCTTTATCCGATAATTATTGTAAAAAATAATTATTAAAATCATCATTCCGAATATCCTATAACTAATTCCAAAATTATTTATCTCAAATCATATATCTTATTATTTCATTATTAATTATACAATTAATTATTTAAATTCATATATCTCAATTACAGAATATTTTTTCTACAAATAATTATCTTAAATCATATATCTTGTTATCTCACATTTAATTTTTAATTAATAATCTCAAATAATATATCATTATATTTTGTAATTAATTTATCATGGAATTATCATCTCTAATATATGTGGGAATCTCATAATTAATTTATTAATTAATTAACTTAAATTGGTATATCATTTAGTGGTGTTTTGTGCAGCGTAGCACCAGTTTCTAATTGATTATTTATTAATGTTAGGGATACTCGTGTATGTCTCTTGGAATTTATCTTTTTTCTTGTTAACTATTTGATATTAGATTACTAATTTCCCTACAATCATGTATTATTATAATATTTATTGATCTTGGGTATATAGTATTTATATTTCTATTAATAATTTTCATTTAGGGCATGAATTGGGAAACCAATTCATCTCACCATTATTCTTAAAAATTTCTTCCAAATGGATATCCTCTTATTCCCATGAATACTAAACTAATTTATCATTAATTTCAACAATAAACATACTAATTTATCTTCTATTATATAAATATAAAATCCTTATATATCATCATTATTTCTTTCATTAATTAACAAATTGGATATCCTCTAAAACCCATGATTAAATTTCCAATAAAACACCAAAATGGATTGTCCCTTAATACAATTTTTAACACCCCACATAATCAAGAATTTTGATGATGATAAAATTAATCAATTGTTTATTATCTAAATCACCAAACCCTAACTCTCAATATTAATCCACCAAATAATTACTAAATTGAAAAAATTCTTAAACCCATGATTAATTCCCCAATTAATCTTTATAATTGAGAGAAATCATATACGACCTCTTATATACATAAAATATAAATTGTCCACAATTCCTGAAAAATCCAACTATGATGTAGTTAAATCGGTGAAGAAGCAATGGAAAAATACTCCCAAAATTAATGGGTTATGTGGGGAATCAATAATATATTTACAATTTTATATTTTACAATATATTTTTTAGTAATATAATTAGAACAACCATAGCAAATAAGGTACGAGGGAGGAATGTGAGAGTTTATAGGTAAACAAAATTATCCCTCATTGGACGACTCTCATGAAAATATTGGGATTGGAAAATTCCCCTATATTGATATGATAATTTATGATTAGTAATTAAATTAATGCATTAGACATTGATCGACTATGAAGAGGATAATGTGATTCAAAACATCAACCAAAATATTAATTATGGGACATGTGGTTCATATCGTGACACACCCCTGGTAGTGTTATTGACACTATTTCAAACATAAACAATAATAATCTTGTGAAACATGATAATACTTATTTTTTAAGACATATCATTCCCCACTATAACATTTTATAAATAACACCCAGTGATTTTGGAAATTATATTTTTTCGAATTAGTTTAGTCAATTATATATTTTTCATTTTATGAAATATTTAAAATATATTATTTCATATTACTTCACTAATTTTTTCTTGTGTTATAGGAATCACAATGCTAATCATTAAATAGATGAATAATATATTTTATCATTATTTAAAAGAACAATGAGGTTCTCTAAAATTAAAAGAAATAATTACTTTCCTTGGTGGCTTCTATAACATGCATAACAGAGGATTACTGAACAATAATATAATATTTTAATATTAATTTTTAGTATAATAAGATATAACCTAGCCTCTAAATTAGTTATAATGAATAATAATAAATTTATTTTTAAAATATATGGTTTATACAGATATAATCCAAATTCAAAGGTTACTGATTACCTAAAAAAGAATATAAAAAGATATTAAATATAAAAGGAAATATAATTTTTTGTGTGGTCATAATGCTCTTTTACATTAATAAATTAAATAAATCATAATTAATGAGTTATATTGTTATAATATATATGATATATATTAAATATTATATTTTTTATATTTATTTATAGATATGATATAAGAAGAAACACAATTTTATGTCTAAAACCAATATTTGTTATGGTTATTTTACAACCTTTTATTGGAGAACCAATTTGAATTCCATATTTTCAATATTTGATACGTTTAATATAAAAAATTTAATTTCATATTTTAATGAGCAATATTGAATTTTGAATAGGATAACTTTTTGTTATTTTTCTATTAGGTTTCATATTTTAGTGAATAATTTAAAATAATGAATTTAAATTAAAAGCATTTTTTTCATCTAATTAATTTATAATGATAAATTAGATTAAAATATTAATTATATAATATTATTCTCAATTAATTCAATAGTGGTCACTCAAAACAAATTCAAATAGAAATTAAATATAAAAACAAATTAAAAATTTAAAAAATTTTACATTAAAACCCAGTGTCTTCCTTTTAGTGGAACTAATTTTTAACTCATTTATACCACTTATATGGTTAGAATTTTTAATAATGGATTCCATATATAGAATATGAATAAAGTATAGTTTATAATAACATCAAAATAGGTTTCTACACAAATTATTCTTGAACGTAATTATAATTAATTACATTTATTAAGGTAAAATTAAGATTACTTAGGAACTAAACCTTAAATATAAGACCCATAAAATACCTAAAAACATGTCAAAATGACATTGGTTACACATATTTCGACCATATCAGCCATTTACATAGTTTTGGTCAATCTTTGGATTCACCTGTCAAGAAAATATGGTGTATGCAATTATTTTTCAGAAGTTTACATGAGTGAGACACTTCCACCACTATAAAGTCCTCCCATATTCCCACTAAATCACATATCCAAAACCTCATTTATTAGGCCAATATCTAGAAAATTATCCACCTAGAAATTCTCCCTTACACCTTAAATCCACCCTTTGGAAAAAATTCTTCCTTGGATGCCTTTTGGTGAAAACTAAAAGGAGTTACCTTATTATGATGTAACACCCTCCCTCAAACCACTATATTTTATTTTCAATTTCCACTCCCACAACTATTATTATTATAAGATTGTATAAAAAATAGTAATACCATATATAATAGGAATCATATGCTGATTATTCTACCTATAATTACACATTCATCATTATAATGGGTAATATACATATTTATTTATGTGTACGGTGAACTACTGGTTCACCAAACGATGATTCTTCATTTGACCATTAAAACCTCTCATAGAGGAAATTATGATGACCAATATTTTCATTTATGTTATATATTATATTTCTTATTACTTTATTACAATTTATTTATTTATTAGATTATATATTATAGCATTCCGTTTTTTTAAAATATGTTAATTTCATTTGAGAAAATGTTGCACTACTACCTCAACAAAGCGATGTGATGTGTTCAGACACAACATGGAATGTATTAAGGGTAGGTTTAGTAAACATATATTATATATATGATATAATATATCTACAGAAATAATAATATTTAAATAAATATATATTCATATTTTTCAATTACTTTTACATTCAATACGTCAATAAAACGGATGTCATGTTCATGCATACGTATGGCCTACCATATCAATCAAATGTATATTAAATTTGAAAACTTAAATTTAATATATATTGAAATAATAATAATATACAGAATAAAAATTATATTTATATCATGTTATATATTATGTAAATCATCATATAAGTACAATTACAAAACATATAAAAAATTTGGACATGTGCCAACAACAAATAAGATATTACCCCAAGTTAATCCTTAACATAAATCCGTTAACAATTGGTTATATGAATCCATAATAAAGACATATTATATTATATATAATAAAATAGTTCTATTATATATTTATAAAAATAAATTAATGTAATATACATGGGTTTTGAACAAGTACAATTAAATTTATTTGTGAAGGTAAGGGAATTTTCTCAAACATGTTATTTTTTGGGAGATTCAAGGTTTCCTCCGCACTGATTCCATTTGTGCAGTGTGTATACATTTGATGGATATGTTATATTATTATAACAATTAATCTTATGGTAATTTACTTATATATTTTATCATATTTCTATCATCAGATTTATGTTTCAAGTGATAAAAATCAGTGATGTAATTTGGTCATAATTTTCCATTATTGTGACACATTCCATATTATGACACAATATTTTCCCCTGAGGTGCATATACTGATTTTAAAATGTTATATCAATAATATCATTCTGTTATAGATATATTAATCTTCGTGTAATTTCATTATCTAAAATGGAGAGTATGGTTTAATGATTTCATGTGGCAAGAGTCTATGGAAATAATCTCATCGTGTTTCAATATTGTTTCTGTTTATAATTAAATTAGAGAAATATTATGATAAATATCTGATAAAAATCATGGAGTCTATTTTCATATGGTTATTCTGGATTTAATCATATATTGGTACAATTTTGTATCTTTTTGGCGCATAAGAGAGTTATGAAAGTGTTTTTATTGATTCCTGACTTTACCCCCTCGTTAGCGAGAAATCTATGTTATTTTAAAATCAATTTTTTTCCCAAATTAGTTCCAAGAATATTATTCTATTATCTTATAATCGTTAAAAAAATGTTTTAACTTTTTTTTTGAAAAAATTCATTGTAATATCATTTTTCACATTCAGAAGAACGCATTTCATTTACATTTTTACTGGGTAAAGAGAATATTCTATCACCCTCTAAAGGATTTAATGGATTTACCCACATCAATTTCTATGAAATTCATCTACATGTTCAAAAAGGATAATTTTTAGACAATTATTTTAAAATTAATTTTCTAAGGAATTATTTTTTAAAAAAACATTCAATCTTATTTCATATTTTTTTCATGTAAAATGCTGTTCAAACTGTCTTAAATATCTATTTGTATATTTACAAATTAATTTTATCGAAAATGGTTATGAAGACAAATTGAATAATTCATTACATGTTTTCAGTATTATTTTCAAAGACTTTGAATCAATATTTTTTTTAATATTTCTTTTTACGTATTCTATGAATATTAAATAAAATTTGTTTTTTTAGCATCATATATATAATTTCATGAAAAATGGTTTTCTAATTAATTTTATGAAATATTTATATGTTCTTAAATTATTTTCAATAAAATGGATTTAAAAATTATTTTATGATCATTTTAAAATTTTAGTTGCAAATATTTTTATAAAAAATATTTTCATTCTCTCATTATGTGTTTTGAAAGAAAAAGTCCTCCAAAAGTTTATTGATGATTTCAATATAAGATTTCATGTTTAATATAAAAAAATGGACTTCAAAAGGTTTTTCTTTTTTAAAGATAAATTTTCATTAAAGAAATGATATTTTCATAATGAAATGTTTTAAAAAATATCCTTCCATATTTTTTTCTATCTAAATGACATATGTTGATGTTACTCATGCCGTTCTATGAAATTATCCAAAGGCAGAATTAAAATCCTTTATTAAATGTTTTATTCATTTATAAAATTATTCTTATGAATCATGTTTCACTTACATGGTTTATATTATTTGGAAACATGCATCTTTTAATGGGTTACGATTTTTGATGAAATCATAATGAATCATATATCTTTCCCATTTATTATTATATGATTACATGTTTACTATAACTATATCCTTTCTTGGGTTATGATATGATAGTATATGATATTGTTGAACATGTAATTATTATTTAATTTTGATATGGGGGTGACCTATATATCACTCTAATACGTTGGGTAATGATTTATATCTCATTTGATAGACATGTATAGAATGAGAGATCAATAAAGTTCAGTATTACTATTCCAGAATGAGGAGTGAAAACAATTTAGTTATATAGGGCTAGAATGATTAGTGAACTTAGTTTAATAATACAGACATGGAAAGGGGGTTGAACCATGTTCGGTAATGGATTGTGTCCACTAATATGGACTTGGATGTGATGCCTTTACTACTTTGCAAATAATTATATGTGCTTATCTATCTTCCATAATTCCATGTAATATTCATATGTTGTGATTTCATGTCCTCTATTATTTATTTCTATATTATTCATGTTTATGAACTACTATGCTATATTCAAAGATTCATGTATATGATAATTCATATTGAGGAGATGATCTTATATTTTCATGCTCATGTTCTCATATGTTGTGGCTCATGTCTATGCTTACATGTCTCCCTTGTTTACCCATACTGAGAATATGATCCCTCCCCTTTTTATGTTTCTTTCTCCAATCATGAAAGATGTATTTATATTATTAAATTTATAAGAGGTGTTCTAGTCTTAGAAAACATATTGGGTGATAATTTATCTTGCTAATGTACCAGTGATTATATTTCTAGTATTCTAATTGTATTGAACTAATATGGTCTTTTGGTTCCTATTTGTATAATGTTTTAAGAATTATTTAAATGATATTCTGTGTAAATGTATGAAAATTTTGGGTTACTATATATGCTATTATAGAAAAATTATTATTTATAATTTGTAAACTATAATGATAAAATATTAGTGAGAACTCATAGAACTTGAATAAGGAAAATTGAAATGATAAATGATTATATAGGAAACTGTCTTGGAATTTTAGTAAATGAGGGAGTTAGTGGGTTCCTAGAGATATATACCAATAAAGATACTAAATGTGGATATTAATCCAGAATATATATAAATATAAAAAAATAGACATAATGTAATGGGGCTGACTCGCTGTAATATTGTACATGAAAATGGGCCTTGTTGCATTCCTAGTTTGAAAAGAGATATGATTTATAAAATCACAAACTATTCCAAAAACATAAAGAAAGAATAGATATATGTTGTCCATTAATAACATCATATGAACGTAGTGTTCTATATGTTAAATAATTAGTCATTATGTAGACGTTATAGAATTAATAATTGTCATGGAAATTTGGCTTTCTTCAATTATTATTAATTACCCAACTATGCTTCTAATTTTAGTCAATCGTGAGAAATAGAATGAACAAGAATAACATTTAATTTAATAGATTATTTAATTTTGTGATGTCATATAGGATGATCACTAGATACAATGAAATTTTCATTATTTCAAATCCGCTCTTTGGATATCTGATTAATAATGGTAAATTTGGTGATATAAAAAACACACTGAATAAAGGAAATATTGAATTTTATAAATGTTTATATTATAAAAAACATAGAGGAAATAAGATTCAACTTCCAAAATTATATGAATAAGGGAAACACAACCTTGAAGAAATATCCAATTGGAGGTTATGATGTTATGTGTGCGCCAAAAATGGTCATAGAGTGATGAATTTTCAACGTTTTAATTTTATTATCTATTAAGAAGACATAAATTACCTAAAACAATGAATATATCTACTAATTTACTTCTAAACTAGTTGATGTATTATTACATACTAGTCATTAATGTATAAGGACTAATGTATTTATGTATTTTGATTCCTTAATTTTGATGACTGAAATTGATAATGATTATTCATTTTGTGTTATTTTCAATAAGGATTTACAAGAATAAGATTAATGTTTTCTGACAGAATAAAAAATAATTTAACGACAGGGTGATGTCCCGGTAAAACACATGATTATACAAAATTAAACAATAATACATCTCTTTGGATAAGATAATGTTGTTTGTATAATGATATGTTTGAGGTGAATAATTAAACTATAGGGTAATGATTACCCAGGAAATGATAATGGTTTTTTTGAAAAATATGTCTGTACTATCATGGATGGATTTTATAAATTTTTATTTATTTATTGAATTAATGTAATAGGAACAAGAATAAGGACACATGGAAGTTTTCAAAAAGTATATACGGTAATTTATGTCATTAATAAAATTCAAGAGAATAAAATGATAAGTTATTCACATGTTTGGATTGTTAAAACCAAGATATTCATTGTCACATTTGTGTAATCAATGATAAAAGATTTTTTGACATCATTAGAATGTTTTATATTTTAAAAATTTAGAAGGGTTATAATTTCAACAATTTATGGGAATGTTATGTTAATGTTTGGATAATGATTGAGAAATTAATGTATTATATCAACGCATGATGATTTATTCATATTTGTACCCAATTATAAAAACATAGTTTTGATGATAAATTATTATAGAAGTGAAGGAATATCAGGGATATCATGATCACTTAAATCATTAGTAATAAAAAAATGACCCTCAATTCATGGAATGAGAGATGAAGATGAATCTTACCTTGAAAAAACAAAGTGTAAGGTTCTCCTGAGTTCATGAAATTATATCTTCTCATGAAAATTGTTTCGTAATAGGAAAAGATACCTTGAAACCAAAAAAATTATCATAGAACTTTTTTTTGATAAATCCAATAGTTCATTAGGTAATCCTTGATTTATGGATTTTGGATTGTAAATTTTTTTATAATCATGTTCTATATCAGTCTCCATTAAAAAATGATAGTAATATTTTACTTCAATATATATGTTTTCACTTACAACCTATGCTTCATTATATATACAACCATTTATATTTTACATTGGCTAACTATTATGGATCCAATATTCCCTTTTTATGGGATGTTTTAGTACTGATTTTTATGATACAGGTTTCAATGATTGAGACATTCAGGTATTAAACCATTGATAACCCATAGAAATTTTGAGTAGAAAAATCATTTTAGGGGGAATAATGTAACACCCATTCATTTTTGGATTCTTATTTTTCCAAATTATTTATTCTTTTTGATGTATTTCATTTTAAAAAGAACTAAAAATAGTTTATACTATATTAAAGAACTATTTTTGGATTTTTTTTATATACAATAACAATTTAATCATTCACTATATGAAAAATAAATTTTACCATTCTGTGTATAGAACATAGGGACTAGCTTGTGTTACAAGAAATAATTAATTTCCTTTATGCCTTACATAAAATTCATAACAGAGAATTACAGTACAACAATATGTTATTAAAAAAATTTATTTTAAATAATGAGATATAACCTAGTTGTTGAATTAGTAGAAATTAATTTTATTAACTAATATATGAAAATATATTTTTTACAAGCATATAACATTAATTAATAAGATACCAATTAACTATAAATAATATATTACAACTTATTTAAAATAAAAGAAATCTTATAATTTTTTGGGTCTCATGTGTTTTACCATAAAAAATAAAATTAAATACTATAAGTGATTTATATTTATGTAATATATATTTTATATATTCAATAATTTATTTTTTATATTCATTTAATATATTTTGTCTACATAATATAACAACCAATCAAATTTTATGTTTTATAACATGTAGTTTAATAAATGTAGTTTTACCAAATTTATATGGAGATTTGAATTTAAATTTTTTTAAAAAAAATTTCAAGATATTATATGTAAAAATTAATATCATATTTTAAATGAAAACATAAAATTTACATTAGGATAATTTTTTATTAATTTTTTGTACGATTTGATTTTTGTAATGAATAGTTAAAATTAACGACTTTTCATTCAAAATTGATTTTCCATGTTTTTAATTCATAAGGATAAATTATAATTTCAATTAGACTCAAAGTTTATTTTGATAATAAAATTATATATTAATGCAATTTAGGTTATTATAACCAATTTTGAATTGAAAATTGATATAAAACAAACAATGATTTTCATCATTTTCAAAGTAAAAATCAAAAGTTTATCCCCGTCAGAATGATGGATTTTAAATTAATTTCTTTCACATATATTGATGAAGTTTTGAAAAATATATTTGTATATTTGGAAGAATAATAATTTATTATTTATTATATGGTCACCTCATTATTTTACCAAAAATATTATTGAATATAATTAAATATAATTACACTAAATATGGTAAAATTAAGCATAACAAAAGACTAAACATAAATTTAATTATAAAAAGACATATAAAATTGTCCAATATCCAGTTTTTGTACATATGTCTACGATATAATCCGTTGGATGTATTTTTTTCCATTATTTTATCTAATGTACTTATGAAAAACATGTATGGGATTCCTTTTTCAAAATATTACCAGGGTCTCACTTCTCCACCACTAAAAAAGGGCCACTCTCCTCCCACTTCATCACACCTCCCAATACACATATATTAATAAATTTTCTACTAAAATATCATTCCAATGATCCAATATTTACACTTAAAAATCAATTTTTATAGAAAGTGTTCCAAAAAAATCCCATTGGCACAAACAAAAATGAGTTACTCGATTAAGAAGTAACACCCTCACTCAAACACAATTCCTTTATTCCCAATCTCTAATACATAAAAATTTTGTAATCCATGATTTTATGATATTAATAGTATCATAAATTAACTAGTATTTTATTATTCAATGTTTTTGACCTCCACTTCACACAATACCATCTAATGGGAAACGAGCATATTGTTTTTGTATATGATGAAGTTCCAGCTCACTAAACATTATTGTTCATTATTCCTTCACCAACTATCATTTTTTACATTATATTGGGAAATATATTTATAAATGTAAAATATTATATTTATTATGTCATTAATATTCTTTTTTATTTTTTCAATACAAATATTTATACATTCTATTTAGAGTTAATATAACAATATCATTTGAAGAAGTGTGGACTACTTGTAACATCCCAAGTCAATAATGAATAACACATTTTATTGTTTATTAATATTTTTTAAGTAAATATTAATTTAACTTTTAATGGGATTCTATGTTCAATAGTGTACCCGATACGCAACAACGGGTTATTTTATGAAATCATACATTATACACTAATAATGTAATTCTATAATATTAAATGGTAGTTAACGCCTAGACATTGTATTGACCATAATGAATATATCTAAAAAACATTATTATACATGTTTGTTTAATTTTTTAACATTTATCCAATAAATTTTAGAGGATTAAAATGTGAATGTATCTCAGCATAAATACTCTTATATTCATTAAAAGGTCGATTTTCCGACTTTTGATGGTGAACCCTCGTTATGCCTAGTTTTGGTCATTTTTATATATTCTATTTTTTAAAATTAAAATTCTTCTTTAGATTCATGAAATCAAAATTTACTTTGGGTATTTTTTTGGTACTTTTATAATAAAGTTCATTTTTTAATGAAATGTGAAAAAAATATTGTATTTTAATTCAAAAGTGCAATTTAATCTAATTTATTTATAAGGATACATTATCCTTTTAATTGGTTTCAAAGTGTAATTATAATATATTTTTACTTTTTAATCCAATGCTGGAAATATAAATTATTATCACTTTGAAATTGTAAATTAACTAGTGTCAAACTTTTGATAGTTTTTATTTATTAAAAACACGCTTTTTGTTTTAACAGTGGGAATTAATGTTAAATTAATTTTTGACAGTTCTATATATTGAATTTTGAAAAATCGATTCAAAACATGGAATCAATAGGTCAATATTGTGTAAATAGGTTGCTTTTTATTTAAAAATGTTAAATATTAACATTAGTAAATATTTTATTTACCATTATTATAGGGTAAATATAGTAAATAACGGTAAAAAATAATATTATAATATTGAATTACACAAACATGAATCTTAATCCTATTTTATGATATATATCCGAACATGGGCATCTTTGGGTCAAATTTGGAAACCCATTTGGCCACATTGAAGCAATAATGACATTTTATATTAATTAAATTTACCTAAAGTCAGAATTGACATAAAAAATTATCTTTTAGTAAGTAAATTTTTAAATGGGGTTATATAAGTTATCATTATGATTATAAATATTATTTGGAAATATAACACGATTTCCTATATCATGTAATTTTATTAATAAATTTGTGACATAAAAAAAATTATTTATGAAAGAATAATGATTCCATATTTACCTCATTAATAAATGATTTAAATAAATATGATTATAAATATTAAAACAAAATACAAAACCTATCCAATTATTATTTAATTCTTTTATTTCTTCCATGAGTCATCTTAACATTGATTTTAATGAATAGTTGACCTTTTTTAACCGATGATAAGATTATAAAAAAATAATTGTTTCAAATATTCCTAAATATCCCCAAATATCCCTTATAAAAATCCCTCAATTCTAACTCATTTCTCACCATTATAAAGCCTTTGGATTATAAAACCTCTATTAAAATAATCTCTGATGATCACACTCTTCATCATAGAATCCATACCTATGAAATAAAGCGCTTCAAGAAAACCTTTTTGTTCAAACCAAAGGGAGTTACCATATTTAAAGGTAACGTCTTATCTTAAATTATTTTGTTTTATTTTACTTCACCAACCACCTAAACTATTTTTATTCATTTATTTTATAAAACGGTCACTATCCTAAATATAATAGTATGTTATTTTAAGAAGGATTCAAACTAAACTTAAACACTCCTCTATCTAATGGGAAAGGAACATAATGTTTCAATGGATGGAAAACTAACGCCTCACGAAATGATGATTGTTCAATTGTCACCTACTGCATTTCAGGGTGGACATTATGATGGGATTATATTTATATACAATGTATATTAGGTTTATTTTTATTCTTCTATTTTTTCATTTATAGCATTCATTTATGGTTTCCATAATGAGTAAACACGATAATTTCATTTTAGGAAGTGCGGACTACCGCCCCCTAAATGTGATATGAATCATTAATTCATTATGTGGGAAGTATAAAGGATTAAGATAATGATATTATTTATGATATTATACTAGAATTATATTATAAAAATTTATCATTATGTTTCCATTCGATTAAATTACGAAATGGAAATGAAATTAGTATTCATTCATACTTACGACTTACCATCTCCATGAACAGTGCATTAAACATCATACATCCAAATGTAATGTACTAATATAAATACATGTATATAATAGATATATATGATATATATAACATCTAATCAATAATATCATTCTGAAGATTAGGTATATTTTACCACATGAACAACATGTAATTATAAGGTTTTCATTTCTACTCAAGTACCAAATATCTACGAAACAATAATTAATAACATAAATGATTACATAATTTTTATAACATTGTAATAAGTGATATAAAAGTAATAATAAACTTGATATTGGTTCTATATGCATATAGAAATTAAAATTATTTTTTTATTCGTGAGAATAAATAATGATCGAGTGAAGTCAGACTCGATGTAAGGGACATCGTCACAATCCAATTTCATTGTGTCATACGTTGTTTTATTCTAAATATTCATTTATACAGTGTATAAATACCTTTTAAATTTCATTTCATTCAAAGAGAATATTTTTCTAAAAATCGATTTACTAAAAGGAAAAAAATAATGTTTGTTTTTAACGTACACGGTGAAAACGACCTTTCCACTGTCGCGAGTATTATTTGATCTTTGGCTTCCTTAACAAGATGAAATGTTTTTTAACAGGAAAATAAATACCATATACGCTTTTATGTATTTTGGTATTGAATATTGTTTTGATAATGGGTTTGTTATGTCAATATATTTAAATAATATATTGTGATTAGAATGCGGATATTTTATCTTTCCATTATGTTTATTTTATTTGTAATGAATACATTATGGTTCTTGGGAATTGTTTACGTATATAGGTGGTTCCATGATAAAACTATGGTAGGTGAGCCTGAGACGAGCTCTCCAATGCATTGGGTAAAATGGAAGAGGTAGACTTGAATTTTTCTCTTATGAGATTTATGGAATATACTGTTATGGGTATTCCAAATGTAACTCCCTACGTATCTGTGATAACTACAATGCAAGTATGATATAAATGCCAAAAGATACCTTTATGAATTATTTTTTCTATGTGTTATTCATAAATATTATGATTTCATGAGGTATGTTAAAGTGACTATGTTATGTATGTAAAGATGAACTAATGTTTTCATACATTGTTTTATAACCATTACTGTGCTTTTTATGCTCATCGCAAGTTTTGAAATGTTTTTCACATGACTTAAAGACGAATAGGGCCAACGATGGGATCAAGGGAAATTCATGATGTCTGAAACATTCCACTAGAAATGACTCTTATTTTTAAGAGCTTTTATTTTGGAAAAAATGGAAACTGAGTAGAATTGACTACTTTGTAATCTTTTGAGATGTAATAGTTATATACTAATTATCTAAAACACTAAACTGGAAAATCTCATCAATGTGAATTATTCATTTAATTCAAAATTATGTAATGTTTTATGTCTAGATCCTTATAGTTGGTATCAAAGGTCAGTATAGATAACATTCAGAGTTATGGTATTGTTAAATTAATATCCTAAAAATAATTTATATTAATATTGAAATGATATAGCATTTACAGATTACCATGTTCATTTTCCTATGATATTAATGTGTCTAAAATGGTTTTTTGCATCGGAAACATGGTAGCTATGTTTCAAAGACATTAAGCTGAAGAAAACCATCTAAACCACCAACCTGAGATGGTCGGAATCGAAAGTGAACAGTTTGTTGCAGTGATGGCACAATTGACTCAAGCTATGAATGGTGGTGGTATCCATGCAAGAGATAATCTAGACCAACTATAGAGGAACATGACAGTAATAGAGAATTTCATGAGGCAACTTCCCCCATCATTCAGAGGATCATCTAACCCTGTTCTATCAACATAGTAGATTAATGAATTGGAGAAATTTTTTTATGTCATGGGGTGTTTAGAACACCAAAAGATTAGTCTTGATGTATTCCGTTTTCAAGGTGAAGCTGATCTATGGTTTTCGATGTTGTAAAATATCAGCGATAGTGAGGAGATTGATTCTCTTGATTGGGATGAATTAAAAGGAATTTTCCTTGATAAATATTTTCTGAATGTGGTTCGACAAAGGATGGTAAAACAATTCCTAGAATTGATTCAGGAGGATGAATTAGTGGATTCTTCTGAAGAAAAAATCACTCAACTCGCAAGGAATGCTATAAATTTCATATGAGATATTGATAGTAAAATCAACCATTTTTACTCTTGATTAATTCTAATTTAACGAAAGGATTTTTCATCTCGTGAGATCAAATGTTATGAAAAACTTTTTCGTTGTGCGGAGAAGGTGAAAATGTAGTTTTCCAATTATCAGGGATTATTTGACAAACAACAGAATAAGAGGACGATGTAGTAGGAAAAAAGGGAAGAAATCTTCAAAAAAGTTCAATGGTAAGAAACATAAGTTTACAGTTTGTGAAAATTGTGGTAAAACATATACTGGGTAATGTCTTCTGAATTCTAGTATATTATACCGATGTGGTAAAATGGGAAATAAGGCTCATAACTACCCTAAAAATATCAAGGTAATGGTAATATAAAATATGATTTACAGTCTGTAAAATGTTTTAATTGAAATTAAATTACTGATTATGAAAATGACTTTCCAACGAAGTACTCAACATAGGAAATACATCCAAACTACAAGAAGAAAGTGGTGGTGAAATACTTTCAAACTATTTCAGCAGATGTTGGTCGATCAAATGAAGAAGAATAAGGTAGACTGTTTGTTTGTTCAGATTTTTCCAATGAGTTATTTGATTAAGGGTCTACACACACATTCATTTCTGAGAAGTTTTCTAGTAAATTGGGAATTCCATCTCAAAATATGAATAGAAAACTTATGGTAAAAGACTGGGAGGAAATATTGAGACAAAAACAAAAAATAAGAACCTTCCTATCCTTGATTGCTAAAAGAATCTACCTGAAAACTTTATGGTTTTTCCACTAGTTGAGTTTGATGATATTTTACATATGAATTGGCATTCTTTTTATAATATAAATACCTAATGCAGAGCTAAAGAGGTTTCTTTTTGCAAACATTTTCAGTTTATGTTCAAGAATGAACCCATACTTTAGATAACATATCAGGAAGCTGAGAAAAAAGTAGAAGATGGAAATAAATGTTACCTTGTTCATATTGTTGAAAATAAATGAAGTGTTGAGATTAATGAAGTTCCCATGGTAAATGAATACCATTATGTTTTTTCTAAAGAGTTCCATGGTATTATACATGATCAGGAAGTTGAATTTATTGTTGACTTATTGACTGATGCTAAATCAATTTCAAAACCCCCTTATTGAATGGCTGAAATTTAATTTTTAGAGTTTAAGAAGGAATTGCAGGAGTAATTAGATAAAGGTTTCAATTGACCTAGAACATAACCATGGGGTGCTCCTATCAGATTTGTTAAAAAAAATATGGTTCAATTAGACTTTTCATTGATTATAGAGAATTGAATAACATCACTGTTTAGAACTAGTATCCTTTTCCTCATATTGATGATTTTTTTGACAAGCTTCAGGGAGCTCAGTATTTTTCAATTATTGATATGAGTTCAGGGTACCATATATAGAAAGTAAAGGAAGAAGATATTCCAAATACCACTTTTTGTACTAGATAGGCCATTATAAATTTTTTAGTTATTCCATTCAGGTCAAACATGCACCTGCTATATTTATGGATCATATCAACAGATTTTTTTATGAATTCGTTGATAAATTCATGGTTGTGTTCTTTGATGATATTTTGGTTTTTTCTAAAAGTAAAGAGGAACATGAATGTCAATTATGGGTTGTCTTGAAAACATTAAAAGATAATAAATTTAATGGGAAATACAACATGTGTGAGTTTTGGTTAAAAACAATTTCATACATTTGTCACATTTTTTTAAAAAAATGGCATAACTATTGATCCTTCTAAAACAAAAGTTGTTGAAGAATTTCCAAGACACAAAAATATTACAGTGATTCATAGTTTTCTTCATCTGGATGTTCATTACATAAGGTTTTTCAAAACAAATTCAAGGCTATCTAATCCAATGACTATGTTTACTCGAAAATGTGTTATGTTCATATAGACAAAATAATGTGATGATTGTTTTCCAGAATTTAAAAAAATGATTGTTGAATACACCAGTTTTGGTGCTGCCTTCTAGAAATGGTGAGTTTGTTATCTACAAGGATGATTTGTTGAAAGGACATGGTTGTGTCCTTGTGCAGAATTATTAGAAAATTTCTTATGCTTCACGTCAGTTGAAACCCCAAGACATAAATTACCCTAAACATGATTTGGAATTAGCTACTATTGTTTTTTTTTAAAAAAATTGTAGGAATAATATGTATGGAGTGAAATATGAAATATATATTGACCACAAATTTTTGGATAATATATTAACACAAATAGAATTAAAAATGATACATAGATGATGATTTTAATTAATCAAGTATTATGATTACATGATCCATTACCATCTAGGAAATGAAAATAAAGTGGATGATTCGTTGAGTCGAAAATGTAATGAATTATTAAACGAGCTACATTTGGAACATGATCCTTTTGTTTTTGATTTGATGTATTTGGGAATAGAAGTTTTTGGTGTAGGGAATTTTTATGTTTTGTTTCAGGTGTCATTGGAATCATCTATTACATATAGAATTAAGTGAGTGCATAAAGAAGACAGTGAGTAGCAGAAAAAGGAAGAGTTGGCTCATATGTATATTTTACCTGATCTTAACATTGATAATGATTGTGTTTTGAGGATTCAGAAAAGATTATGTGTGCCTTGTGTTTCATATTTGAAGAATGAATTGTTGTTTGATGCTCATAGTACACCATTTTCAGTTCATCCTGGAAGTACTATGATGTACAATGACTATCAAGAGTATTGCTGGTGGGATGTAATAAAAATAGATTTGGCTTATTTTGCTGTGAAGTGTTTGACTTGTCAGCAGGATAAATCAAAGAAGCAATTACCAAAAGAGATTCTTCAATCTTTATCGGTGCGAGAGTGGAAGTTGGAAAATATATCCCTAGACTTCATTGTGGGATTTCCAAATATATTTAGAGGTAGCAATGCAATATATGATATTGTTGATCGATTGACTAAATCTGGTCATTTCCTTCCTATTATAAATACATTATCTCTAAATCAACTTTCATAGTTTTATGTTAAATATATGTTCAGGATTCATGTTGTTCCCCTCTCCATTGTATCGGATCATTATCTCAGGTTTACTTATAACGTTTTGAAAGTCCTTCAGAATTTGTTGGGAACTAAATTAACTTCAAGTATAGCTTTTCATCCTCAATCAGATGGGCATTCAAAACAAAAAATTCAGACCTTGGAGGATATACTACGTGCTTGTTCACTAGATTACCAGGGATGTTATGGCTAACATATTTCGTTGGTTGAATATTAATATAATAACATTTTTAATTCCATTATACAAATTTCTCCATTTAAGGCATTATATGGAAAGAATTATCAAACTCTTTCTTTTTGGGATGACATAGGTGAAAGAAAGTAGATGGGACTATAAATGGTAGAAGATATAGGTTCAGTTGATTCCGAAGATCATGTGAACAACTCAGAGCAGGCAGAAAAGCTATTCAGATAAACGAAGGAAGGAATTATCTTTCAAGGTAGGTGATCATGTCTTTCTAAACGTTTCTCCATGTAAAAGTGTGATGCATTTTGTTACGAAGGGAAAGTTGAGTCAGAGGTTCATCAGAAATTATGAAATCATGGATAAAGATGGATCAGATTCGTATAGGGTGACATTAACTCCATGTTTATCTTAGTTACAATTTTTTATTCATGATCAGGTGTTTCAAAATAACATAATTTTTTAGTTAAGGTTTTGTGAAAAAATGATGTGGTTGAAAAGTCAACGTGGGAATCTAAAAATGTTATGACAGATAAATACTGCCAATTATTTGAAAAGTTAATAAAAATTGTGAGGATGAAATTTCCAAAAGTGGAGAAGGATTTAAAATCCAAAGTAATTAAAGAATAATAAATTCGAATTTTTTTAATATTTTTTAATTAAATGTTAATTTTACTTTACATGGGATTCTAGGATTGATAGCGTACCTGATACGCTACAACGGGTTTCATTGAAATCTTACTTTATAGTCTGATTAAATAATATAAATATTTTAAATGGTAGTTAACACCGATCCATTATATTGAAAGTAATGGATCTATCTAACTAAAATATGATTATAAATCTTTTTTAAATGTTTTTACATTAATCTAATAAAAGTTAGAGTCTTAAAATTTGAACGAATTTAAGCATAAATACTCAAATATTATTTTAAAGGTCGATTTACCTCCTTTAGATGGTGAAACCTTGTTAAATATAGTTTTGTCCATTTTTATCTGTTTTATTTGAGAAAATTAAATTCTTTTTTAGATTCGGGACAACAAAATCTACATTGGGTAATAATTTTGTATTTTACTAAGAATGTTCATTTTGTAATGAATAGTGAATGATATTGTATATTTAATCAAAAGTGTCATTTAATCTAATTATTATATGGTAACATTGTCTTTTAAATTGGTTATAAAGTGTAATTAGAATATATTTTTTCTATTTATTCCAATTTTGGTCATTGGAATTAATTTCACATTGAAATTGGAAAAAAAGTGTCAATCATTTGATAGTTATTATTTCATAAAAACATGTTTTATATTTTGACACTGGTAATTTATATTAAATTAATTTCTAGCACTTCTGTGTTTTGAATTTAGAAAAATGGATTCTATATTTTGAATCATTAGGTCCAAATTTTTTATATATGTAACTTTTATTTTTAGACATTTTTAATATTTACTTCAGTAAATATTTTATTTACCGTGATTAAACGGTAAATATAGTTAGTAAGGATAAAATATAATATTATAATATTAAATTACCCGAACATGTGTCTTAATCCAATTGGATGATATATATCTGACCATTGGAATCCTTGGGTTTATTTGGGACCCCATGGAGCCACATGGGAGTAATAATGACATTTTATATTAATTAATTTAATGTAAAGAAAAAAATGACATAAAAAAATCTTGTGGTAAATAAATTTTTACAAGGGGTTATAAAATTTTTCCATTTGACTATAAATATTATTTGGAAATATAAAAATAGTTCCTACATCATGGTATTTTTTTTATAATTTTTGGACATCAAATAAATTAAATTATTTATGACACAATAATGATGCCATATTTTCCTCATTAATAAATGATTTAAATAAATAAGATTATAAATATTAAAAAAAATATTAGAAACCTTTCCAATTCATATTAGATTATTTTATTTTGTCCATGGGTCATCATAAGTTTTATTTTATCTAACATTTTACCTTTTTTAACCCAAGATGAGGTTATAATAAAATAATTGTTTCAATCTTTTCTGAAGAGCCCCTCATATCCCTTCTAAAAAGCCTTCAATTCTAACCAATTTCTCAAACTTATCAAGCCTTTGGCTAATAAAACCTCTAATCCAATTAGCTTATAATATCCCTCTATTAAACCTTGAAGCCTTACCTTATTCATAAATCACATCAAGATACCCTTTTGTTTCAAACCAAATGTAGTCACCCGATTTAAAGGTAATGTCTTCTGTTAAGTTATTTGGTTTTACATAACTTCTCCAACACCCTAAAATATTTTTAGTCATTTATTTTAAAACAACAGCAATATCCTAAATATACCATGATTATGTTTTAATAAGTATTAAATCAACACTTCCACCCACCTCCATCCAATTGGCAAAGAACATAATATTTCTATGGATTGCAAACTAACGCCTCATGCAACAATGATTGTTCAATTATCTCCTACCACCTCTCATGGTGGTCATTATGATGGAATTGTATTTATATATAATATATATTATTTTTATGTTTTCTTTATGCTTCTTTTTTTTATTTATAGCATACCTTTATGGTTTCCATAATTGGTAAACACAATAATTTCATTTTAGGATGTGCAGACTCCCAACCCCTCAAAGTGATATGACTCGTCAATGCATTATGTGGGACATATAAAGAATGTAGTTAATGATATTATTTAAGATAATATACATGAATTATAATATAATTATGTATAATTATATTTTTATTCCATTAAAATTAGTAGTGAAAATGAAAGAAGTGTTAATGCATACATATGGCTTACCGTCTCCATGAACGGTGAATTTCATTTTTACCTCCAAATGTTATGGATTAAAATAAATAAATGTATATACTCATTATATATAATATATATGATATCTAAATGATTAATATAATTATGAGGATAATTGATATTTTACCACGTGGACAACTTGAAATTACAAGGTGTTCATTTTTAATCAAGTACCAAATATCGACAAACAAACCATTAATAACATAAATGATTAATTATTCTTTAAAAAATTTAAATAAGTCATATAAAAGGAATAATAACCCTAAAAAAGGTTATTAATCAAGTATAAATTAACTTTAGTGTATTATTCACGAGATTAAAGAATGACCGGGTCAAGTGGGAAATGAGGTAAGGGACATCGCCTCAATCCCCTTTCATTGAGGCATACTATGTTTTATTCTCAACATTCTTGTATACGGTGTATAAATACCTTTTAATTTTCATTTCATTCAAAGGGAATATTTTTTTTAAGAAGCGTTTTACTAAACAATAGAAAATGAATGTTTCTTTTTAACGTATGTGGTGGAAACGACCATTCCACTGTCGTGAGTATTATTTGTTCTTTGGCATACAAAACAAACCAACATGTTTTTTAAAAGGAAAACAAATTACATACAATATTTTATTTATTTTGTTATTGAATATGGTTTTTATAATGGAATTTTTTATGTTAGTATATATAAATTATATATTGTGTTTTAAATGTGGAAATGTTATATTTCCTTTATGTTTATTTAATGTATTATGAATAAGTTAAGGTTCTAGGGAATTTTTTTATCTATACTGGTGGTTTTGTGAAAAACCTAGGGCAGGCGAGCCCATAATAGTTCTCCAATGAATTGGGAAATGTGACAGATGTAAACATGAATTTTTCTCCTAAGAGATTTAGGAATATATTGTGATGTGTATTCCAAATGTAACTCCCTACATAGCTGTGATAGCTACAATGTAAGTGTCATATTAATTCCACAAGTTATCTTTATGAATTTTTTTTCTATGTGTTATTCATAAATGTTATGATTTCATGAGGTATGTTAAAGATCTTATGTTATGTATGTAATGATGTAATAATGTTTTCATTCTTTTTTTATAACCCTTACTGATATTTTTATGCTCATCCCATGTTTTGGAATGTTTTTCATGGGATATAAAGATGATTAGTGTCAATTATGGGATCTATGAAATGTCATGCTGTCTAAAACATGGAACTAGACATGTCTCTTTTTTTTAAAAGCTCCAATTTTATAAAAAATTGATACTGAGTAGAAGTATCTACTTTATAATCTTTTGAGATGTAATATTTATATCCTAATTCTCTAAAACTCTAAACCTGAAAAGATCCTCAATGTGAATTATTCATTTAATTCAATATTATGTAATGTTTTAAGGTCAGATCCTTATAATACCGATCCCTCAAAGCACTATGATTCCTTCACACAATACCTGGAAAATACTAAGAATATGATTTGTATAATTGTATGATATATATATATTATATTATAATTCTACTGTGATATATATATATATATATATTATTTATTACATTCAATATGTTATTAAAATGGAAGTACCATTCATGCGTACACACTACATGCTATCTCAATAAATGATGCATTTCATTTTCATAATTCATTAAAATATATATTTTTATAATAGACTAATATATAATATAAGTGATATTTAGATAATTTTTTAATTTACGGTTATCATAATGTATGTATAAATATATATCAAATTAAGAGTCATGTGGAAAATGAAGAGGGTATTACACAAAGTGAAACATTAACTTAAAATTGTTAATAAGTGAATTGTATAAAGTCACAATAAAACAACCTAGGATAGCAGATATAATATTATGGTATTTATATATATTTATAATAAATTTATAATTTTTTTACGTTATTTTTTAATGATTACGAAGAATGTCAACACACAAGGATCGATAATTTCTTTTCACTTTTTATTCCAGATAGATACATGATTTATTCACCATCCATTTCTTTTTTAGGGTGTGTATGCATACCGTGGATGTATTGTATTACAACTATTATTAATATTTTGGGAATTTAAATATCTATTTTCTTTCATTTCTATCACGATATTTATGAATCAAAAGATATGAAATCGTTAATGTAATTTTTTCACAATTTTTCTTCATTGAGACACATGCCATGTATTATAAATATATTATTCCATGAGGTGTATATAGTGCCATTGAAAAATTATGCGATGATAATAATTATTTTTATTATATTTTATGTTTTATGTGGTTACATTTTCTTACATGAGGAGTGCGGTTCAACGTTACCATTTTTATGTGTTTATTAAACAATATCCTCACATTTAGAGATTGTTTATATTTATGCATAATTAAATAAAATATTATGATCCAAATTTAAATAAAATTTATATACTATCTTATAAATTTTATATTCATGATTTATTCATTTATTAGTTCTTTTTTATACTATTTTTTAATTAAGATAGTGATGAATATCTTTTTAAAAAATCATGACTTTAACCTCTCTTTGATATGAAAAGAATATATCTTATGAACCATTTTTTCTAAAATGGGATTGCAAGAATAGTTTACTATTCCACTATAATCATTAAAATACAATTTATCCTTTTTTATTTACCCAAATTATTTAATGGAGTCTTCTTGTAGATTTTTTAACATTAATTATTATAGAACTTCTCAATTTAAAAGGAATACTCATTTTAACAATTATGTCATGTTTAAATTTAAACAAAATAATCTACGTGAAAAAAAATTACATGCTTAAAATGGTTAATATTTAAAAAAATATTTTTTATAAATAATTTTCAAGGAAAATGGTTTAAATATTGTTTTGTGATTTTTTCATATGTATTCATGTAAAAAAAATTTCAAATTTTTTACATGATTTATTTATAAGTTTCTATGTTATTTTCAAATAAATTATTTCCAAAACATTTTTACATTTTTATATGTTTTAAAAGTTATTAATAACAATATAGATTTCAAAAGATTCTCCCTCTTCATTTGTATATTTTCTATGATAATGGATATCAAATAATTTTAAAGTGATAATATAAGTTTGAAATGTAGTTTTTAATAGATGGGTTTCATAACATTTTCATCCTCATTTTAAATATATCCATGGAAAATTGTTTATAGATTGTCTCCAAACTATATTTATATGTTTTCTAATAAAAATTCTTCTAATTGTTTTTAAAATATTTTTTTACAATCCCTCATTTTATTTTATTGAAAATTATTTTAATATGTAATTTATGTTTTAAAGATCCCTTTTAAACAATTAATGATATTTCCTACATGAAATGTATTTTAGATATCATTCCATGATATTTTCTATCTATGATGATAAGTTTTAATGATAATATTTCATTTCTATGAAATAATCTAGTGGTCCAAACCATATTAATTATTGAATGGTTTATGTTTTGATGGAATGATGCTTATAAAACCCATTTCACTTCCACGTGTTAACATATATTGTAACCAACATATTTTAATGGGTTCTGCTTATGTTAAAATGATTATGAGACCTGTATATTGTTCTATATACGATATTATGATTAAAAATATTACATTGGAACTCTGGGCCTCTACAATAAATATGTGGAAATAATCATTTGT